>OVBA01003303.1:0-28707 GCA_900406435.1 Lepidium aucheri | reverse complement strand
TCCCACTTACTCACCCTATGCTTCAATGATTTGATCACTTAGGCCAAAAACTTTGTTATCACTCACTACCATCATAAACCAAATTTTGATACCCTTGTTGTCCTCCATCAACCTCTCCAATGTAATTCACGGCCTTTTGATTCACGAGGAAGACTTTGCTAAAGTTTTCTAACTTCTCACTCATCTCCTTATACCTTTGGCTCTCCAAATCCGAATCCATCTTTTCCTATCATATTCTCTTCCATAGAAAGCCTCACTTTGAGAAAGGTTTTCAATAAGTTGCTCCTTTGAACTGCAGTCAAACTAGCAAAACTACCATAGCTGGCCGTATCCAAATCTCTCCAATAATGCTCAAGTGTCCCTCTATAGAAGATCCCCAAGAGACTCTCTTTTGATACCCCATGATGTGGACAGCTCCTCGTGGACTCCCTAGTATTTTCTATGGTTCATACAGATTTTCATATCCTCCTTGCTTGAAACTAGAGATGTTGTTTCTAAGCTTGGCCGTCTTTTGCTTTGGGTAAAATTTTGTAACAAAGTCCTTCTTCACCATATCCCAAGTAGAAACCAATTCCAAGGGGATGTTTCTCTTCCATTGTGAAGCATTGTTCCCTAGAGAAAACGAAAACAGTATCATCTTGATTGCATCCTTATGGACACCATTCATTTTAACTGTCCTACAAAGTCTCTCAAATCGATCAAGGTGATCCAAACGGTCTTCCGATGGTAGCCCGTTGTACTGTTTATTTTGAGCCATATTGATCAAGCTCGACTTCACCTCAAAGTTGTTGGCCATAATAGTTGGAGTAGGGAAACCATAAAGGACTTCCCTAAGATTTGGCTCATCAAAAACCTAAATTACACTAGCAGTTCGTAGTCCAAAACGCGGAGGTTGGTTTTGAACTCCAATACCATGAACATCTCCCCTTTGAGGCTGCTCATTTGGTTCCCCTGGTGGGATGTCGCCTTGGTTGTCCATGCCTAGGCGTCTCAAGTAATCTTCTCGCTCTTTGCTCGTCTCTCATTGGCTGCTCTTCTATTAGCCCTTTCAAGTGCTACCAAATTCGGATTACCTTCAAGAATTTCTCCTTGTTTGCTCTTTAGTTGCATGCACCTTCAAGAAAAACAAAAGGCAACAAACTCAAACGATTAGTAAACAAACAAAACTAAAGTCTTTAGTCTTAATTCGAATCCAAATCCTAATGGTTAATTGCAATACGTTCCCTGGCAACGGCGCCAAATTGATGTTTGTTCTTTTGTGTGATGACAAACAAGCAATTAATTCAACAAATACAAAGAACTAACATTGAAGCACTTGAGGTTCGAACCACAAAGAACCTAGAATCAATGCACTAGAACTATGTGATTCTCACTTAAGCTAAAGAAATCAAGAAGTGTGAGATTGACAACCACTACTCAAACCAAATCAAAACAAAACAAAACATAAACTAAATAAACTCAAGCACAAAACAAGATCAATCAAAAACACGACAATGAAGAAGCAAAGACAATTGATTAAAAATGAATTGTCTAAGGCAAGGCAAACGATCTAAGGGAAGGGAAGTCAATCATTGATGCAATAAGATACAATAAAGCTTAGCCTAGGACATGAATAACAACACTAGATCAACCCACTCTCATGGCATTAACCTCTATATCAATCAATCAATTTACTAAACTCTCATTTGGAAACCAATCAAGCAATAAGCATTAGGATCAGTTTCACTGAGTCCACTAGTCCCCCTAACATCATCAATCGAAGGTTAAGGAAGAAAAGCTTTTAAAAGGTCATTCAGGAATTTCATCAAACACCTCTCGGAGATGAAATCTCCTAGCATCTATTTTCAAGTGATCAATTGAGTCTATAATTAAGACAACCTAATAAGAAGGAATCTAAAAACCAACACATCAAAAATCAATGGCCCAACCCTATGATCTACCAATCCTTCGACCACTCTATGGACTACTCACATATATCAAAAATAGAAGCAAAAACAAATGATAAGATGATGAACATAATGAAAAAGACAAGAGATAAAATAAAGAGATTCTTCAAATATCTTCAAAGAATATGATCCAAATGAGTCTCTCAATGTTTTCTTTCAGACTCTATCAAATGTTCATAAGAAAAAAATTTAGAAAACTAAAGCTTGAATCAGAATTATGACATACTACCCTTAACTTAGGTTTTAAAGTGATTAAAAACAGGTTCAGGTCGACCCGATACAAACCAGGTTGGACCAAAAAACTTGGTAAATGTGGTCTGGTCGAGGTCACACCATCGACCTACTGGTCGAGTGAGTGGTTCGTGAGCTTTTTGTGCAGTACAAGGCTTCATCGACCATATTATGTCTTTTCATTGGTCAAACATGTGAGTTTCAGATTGATTGGAAACCAACGATCCAGGGTTGACCTGCCCAAGTCAGACTAACGGTCGAGTAAGCGACTTCTGTGCTTCTTGTCTCACATGTGTCCAGGTCGAGTTGTCACCATCGACCTAGTGGTCGATGCTTGGAATGCTTAAGTACCTCTTTAAAATATGATATGTCGAGGTCCGAGAGTTTACCTCCTAGTCGAGATCGCGTGATCCAGCACTATGTCCTGATGCGTTCCAGTTCTTTTCTCTGGCAGGCCATGACCATTGGTCGAGTGATCGAGTGTTAATTCATCTTGTGCAATGCAATGCGAATGATTAACCTTGTCCGGTTGATCATGAAGTCGATCCAAGGCCAAAATCTGCACTCCTCAAATTTAAGCTCCAAATAACCTAAAAATAACTCAAAAGGGAGAAAATATGCAAATGCATGATCTTAGAACTCTAATGCATTAATTCTACACAATGTTATATAAAATGAAACTAAATGCAACCTATATGAATAAGAATGATGCAAAATCATTATGAAAAATATCATAATATTTACATATATCATAGATTGGGCATTTTTGTTGTCGAACTCGACTATTCGAATCCAATTGAGACATGGAGTTGGACCTTCTTGTTGTTGAACCTAGCTGTGTGGTCCAGTTGAGACGTAGAGTTGGAATTTTTTGTTGCCAAACTCGACTGTGCAGTCCAATTCAGATGTAGGTTGGACCTTTTTGTTTTCAAATGATACAAGATTTTACCCTATTAGTCAAATCCTATTACACTAAGATGTCAATGTAGTATAATTGGCGTCAATCCAAGTGGGAGTGTAACTAGCAATCACAATGTGATAAGCCAAATCGATTCAATGGTTTGTTTTCTATCGACCTAAATGAGCAATCTAAACAACCATATGGAAATAAGAAGCAAACTAGCAAACTTAAATCTAACTAAAAATTGACAGAAGTGGAACATACTGCACTA
Source organism: Lepidium aucheri (assembly GCA_900406435.1). NCBI lineage: Eukaryota > Viridiplantae > Streptophyta > Magnoliopsida > Brassicales > Brassicaceae > Lepidium > Lepidium aucheri. The sequence goes on along the minus strand of OVBA01003303.1, from coordinate 25,358 downwards.
AAAACAAGCTGTTGTGAAAAAAAAGTGCAGTGAAAACAAAAATTCAAGCAATGCAAAGAACTAAGCAGCGGATGAGAAAGAACTATTGTGATCTCTTTCAGTAACTGCTCAATCAATGCACAAAGAGATCACTCATGAATGTAATAAGCTTTAGCATAATGCTAAAGATGAGAACCAATAGGCGCATACAAGATCATAACTTCATCTATCTACACTCAGAAACAATCTCAACCTGGCCAATCTAAACCCAGAAAATGATCATATTGTATCCATTCAACATAAGGTGTTCTTTGTTTCACTACAAGTTAGATCATCTTTAGAAGCCTTTTCCAATCATTAATCTAAGGAGAAGGTTTATATACTATGCCTTCTAGCGGTTTGGGACTTATATATTTACAGCACTTGGTTCTCTTCTTCTTATATCTCAAGACTTATTTTTCCTTATTGCTCAGAACCTATCTTATACTTTTCATTACCCATAACCTTTACTAGAACACTTATTACATTAAGACCTTTCTCCCCTTAGATTCTCTTTAGCTCAGACTTTTTCTTTTCCTTTTTATTCCTTTTCATGCTTAGACACAAGCAAACCCCCACCCAAAACTGAAACCACCTAGTCCTAGTCTGGTTCAAAAACCGTGAACCAGAAACTACATGAAGCCATGACCTTGTTATCTCGCACCTAACACTTCAAGCCAAGTTACACCAAAAATAAGTCCTCATAACACACAACAAGCAATGATGGTTTTAAAGAAGGTAAATTACATGGTGGAATCCTATTTTGATTAACAAGACAATCCATGAAGGTAAAGGAAATACAATTATTCTGTACAATCCACAAGCTCAAGTTCAATGCATAGACTCAATAATTAATTGTCAGAATAAAGGTTATCACTTAACAAGAATTGGCATCACATCAAAGCATGTTTCAATCAATTCATGAAGCTAAATCAAACCTTCCTAGCATGGTGCGGTCTTAACATTCAGAGCAGGCTTGATATGCACAAGTAAAGCAGTAAGTCTTATTCTGTTATATCATCCTGATTCCCAATGCAAACTCTAGACTCAATCCTACATGAATGCAACTACATGTTATCTTTGTATGACTTTTTTGGAAAGTTGTTCGATTTTTTGTGTTTTTCTATGCCTTAGATGAGTGTGTTATCAAAATATTCCGAAAATGAAAAATCCTTTTGGATTTTTATAAACCTTTCATGAATGCATGATCTAAATGTGAAATCAAACTAAGAACTCAGAAAACAAAGTCAATATCCTCTATAATCCCCCCCCTCAAACTTAAATCACACAGTCCCTTGTGTGTATAAAAGTGTGAAGGAAGATTCCAAACCCACAAACAAAATGAAATACGGGATAATATACACAAGAGGAGTTAAGAGCTGGTACCTCACCGGAACAGGGACCACCCTGCTTGATCCACTTCCATATTTGTAGTGTAGGGTTGTGGCTCATGCTGTGGTTTTGCCTGGAAAACATAGAACTCAGATGACGACCCCATCAGATCCAGAAAGTTCACTTTTGCGTGTGGTTGGAAAGCTTGAGACTAGACATCCCCTTTTTCTTGTTGTGGTGCAGCGCTTGTCCTTCTACGACGTCAAGTTTGAGTTAAGGATCTCTATTAAGCTGGTGGACCTGGGCTTGGCTCGAGGTGCAGCTCTATAGTCCTCTCAGTAGCACAGTTGTAAACCGTGCCACTAGACTCGACAAAGTGCTCGTTCTGCAAGGTGGAGTTGAGGTCAAAGTGTAGGAACTGTGGCATCATCTTCTACTGTTGAGATTGTGGCAATGGCTTGTGGGTATGTGATGATGTCTAACGGGATTGCTCTGAGGTGGAGCGACATCTGGTTTGTCACGAGGTTGAGGCGGACAGGCTGAGAGGTAGTGGAGTTGGTTCGCTGAAGTATGGATAGGTTAAATCTTTGTTTTGCTGAGAACGTGAGCTGACTGTGAAGTCCTTGAACTGTGATGTAAGTGAATTTATTTGCTTGGTGTACCACTTACAATATCTTTGCAGTAGACCAATACATTTGTGAGCGGTTTTCACTCCCTTGGTCATCCACGGATCCACGTACTTGTCAAAATGGAAACACTCTGGCGCTCCAAGCTCCATCTCAGTTGGTGTTGGCTCCTGTGCTGATCGGTTTGATTGGACTCAAGCTCCACTAAGGAGATCCATTGCAGGCAGCAATACTATGTTACCCTCAAGGTCCAGCGTTGTGTACTCTGGATTCGTAAGAAGTATCGCCGAAGCATTTGCCGCACTTGGGGTGTAAACTAATACAACTAAACTCCTCTTCATGGCTCTTTTATTAGGATTTTGTGTTGTTGGAGATACGTTATGTCGAGCCATTCTTGAGGGATTTGCTTCGATTTTGTTGTCACACTACATGCCCCGAATATCTTTTTCACTATCCAGCCAACACAAATGGTTGCCTTCGACTTATCCTGTAGCAACCCAGCCCACATCTTGTAGCCAACTAGCTGCTTCATCAACGCCTTCGTAAATCCATTATTGTTAAGATTTCCTTCGAACCTTATCCTGTAATAAGTACTATTGAGGATACTCTTCAACCCCTCGTTGATCATTCAAGCTCCGGTCGCCTCACATTTCCCGATTTGTATCTTGAAAAACAAGTGCACTTAATCATTTTGTGGAAGTACCTGATCCCAGGGTTCCTGATTTTCGTGCACTTACTATGGGACAGGTTGTACGTATTAGGACCAGCTATCACCTTCCACAGATAGTTCAGCTCTGCCCACTCAAAATGACTATCGAGTCCGTCTACTGGATAGAGGTTGAATAGCTGCTCGAATTCAGATGCCGAGAGGGAGGAACTGACGCCATTGACTACAAAAGTGAGCGCCCCATATCAATCTCCTCTCCTCAATCTTTCTTCTTTAGCAGAGTACGTCTGTACCTAAACTGAGGCAAGGAGCTGTATGGTTTCTGCTTTGGGAGTATTGTGTGCGTAGGAGATGATTTGCATTAACCTGTAATTTTGTAGCATTTGACCCACATCCTTGGCGATGCCAATCTTCACCATTGTCTCTCTATGAGGGTACCTTGTTCCTGACACCTTAATCTGTTTAAAATCCTTAAGCGCTTCTTTGCAGCTCACAGTCTGCAGTATTCTCTCGTCGTCCCATTTGCCAATCGCGTCATCACTCTCATTCAAAACGATGACATCCCCCATTATTGTGTCTTCCTCTATTTCTTCTATGATCTCCTTCCCTCTGGGTACAGCAGCTCCCACTACAATAACTCCGAAGGCAACTCATCATCATTTACATTTATTGGGGATCCCTCCACCATCGAACGCGGAACCTTCACCTGATTTACTCATTCTACTCTAACTTCACCCTTAGCTCAACTCAAAAAGCAGCTTCACTCAAACTCAAATGCCCATGGTTGTGGAGACTCAAGAACGGTATCGAGTGGTAGTGCTAGACTCGGAGATGGCGCATGCTACTTGGTTCAAGCATGTTCTCTTTTTCCTTGCAAAAGAGCTGAGCTCGGTCTTGTCATTGGGTTATTGCTGGAACTGAATCCAATTTCAGCAAGGAAGATAAAGTCACAAGAAGAAGTGAAGTTATTATGTAATGAGAGACATGAGTGAGTGAATTTAAAGGCATAAGAAAGTGAAGGAAAATGCTTTCTTGTGAGTAAATAATGCAAGAGAAAGAGAGAGAGTGGGGTCGCAAGCACGAGAAAGAGTGGAGTAGCAGGAGACAAGATTTGTTCTTGTGACAACATGAGGCCCCTTCCGAATTCAAGACTGTTTGCATCCGAGCTCTTTTTTTCAAAGTACTTGACCACATTGGTTTCAAGCTCGAGTCGAAATCCAGTTCACCAGATTCCTGAAATAGAAATTTAAAAACAGAGAAAGAATAAATAATTGCTTAAAGACTTAATGAAGTTATTTACAAGGCTGTCATGGGACTTCTTCCGAATTGAGTTTGTTTAGATTCAATGAGCTTGACTTTCCACTCACATCAGAGGTGGGATGGTTCATCGAGAGAAACATCTGTTCTCTCGGTAATGGTCCCATCACCGAAATAAGGTTTCACCCTTTGCTCATTCACCATAAATTTTCACCATCTTTGTTTATCAGAGTTACAGCTTCGTACGGTAGAATTTCTCTAACTCAAAATAGACCAGACCATCTTGATTTGAGCTTTCCCGAAAAGAGCCCAATTCTTGAGTTGAACAAAAGCACTTGATCTCCAGATGTGATCTGCTTGGGTGCAATATTGTTATCATGAAAGGCTTTAGTCCTTTCTTTGTAGATTTTGAGCTCTCATGAGCTGCAAGTCTGGTCTCCTCCAGCTCATGTAGATCCATAAGCCTTTTCTCCTGAGTAGTCTTCAGATCAAAATTTAGAAAATATGTTTCTCACGACCCTTTGTACTATGTCTTAACCGGAAAATGGCATGATTTCCCATATAGCATCTAAAAAAGAGTTCTTCGAATTGGCATTTTGAAAGTTGTTATGTAGGCCCACAGTGTATCATCTAACTTAACTGTCCAGTCTTGCTTTGAAACTCCCACCACTCTAGCTAGAATGGCTCTAATCTGCTTGTTTGAGACCTCTACCTGACCGCTTATTTGTGGGTGAAAAGGCATAGCTACTTTATGCTTGACTCAATGCTTCTTCAGCAAACTCTCAAACAGCTTGTTAATGAAATGAGAACCTCCATTAGTAATTACGATTCCTGGAACTCCAAATATGGGGAAAATGATGCTTTTAAATAACTTCAAAAAAACTTTAGCAACATCATTAGTGGGACAAGCAATGACTTCAACCCACTTGGACACATAGTCCACTGTTACCCAAATATTGTTTTTCCCATGTGATGGTGGATTGAATGGCCTCATAAAGTCGATCCTCCAGTAGTCAAACACCTCAATCTCAAGAGTCGGATTATGTGGCATTTCATTCATCTTGATGTTGCCCATCCTTTTGACAAGGATCGCATTTGGAGATGAAAGTTTGAGCAGCCCTAAACATAGTGGACCACCATAAACCTGCTTGTAAAACTTTTTGAACCGTCTTGAATATACAAAGTCTTCTATCATCATTCTTGACAGATGGTCAGCTACACCATTTTCTACCCCAAGCTTATCTATAATCTCCATGTCAAACTCTTGGAGTAACAATATCCACCTCATTATCCTTGGCTTAGAATCTTTTTTCTTTATTAGGTACATTAAAGTTGCATAGTCTGTCTGCACAATCACCTTCGATCCTACCAGATATCATCTGAACTTCTTGAATGCAAAGAGTTCTTTCTCAATAGTTGCATACTTGACTTGGGCATAATTAAGTGTTATTCTCTCATAATAGATCATGTTTAACATCCTGTCATTCCTTTTCCCCAAAACTTCTCTTACGGCATAATCGCTTGCATCACGCATGATCTCGAAGGATAGATTCCAATCAAGGGCTATTGGTACAGACATCAAAGCTTCCTTGACATTCAAGAACGCTTCCAGAGACTCTGAGTAAAAAGTGAACTCGAATTCCTTGCACAGGAAGCGAGTCAATGGCCTTGCAATCTTAGAGAAATCTTTGATAAATCTTGTATGGAACCCATTGGGGCCCAAGAAACTTCTGATATCCTTTACTATCTTAGGAGGTTGCAACAAAAACCATGACCTCAATCTAGGCATTATCAACCTCAATCCCTTTTTCTGATATCTTGTGACCCAAGATAATTCCTTCCCTTACCATGAAATGACACTTCTCCCAGTTCATCACAAGGTTCGTCTCCACACACATGCTAAGTACCCTGCACAAATTTGAAAAGCAAGACGGGAAGGACGAGTTGTAGACAGAGAAGTCGTCCATGGAGACTTCAAATATCTCCTCATTCAGATCCGAAAATATAGATGCCATGCAGCGTTGGAAAGTAGCGGGTGCATTACACAAACTAAATGGCATTCTCCTATATGCAAATGTTCCATAAGGGCAAGTGAATGTCATTTTTTTGGTCATCACTTTGTATAGGGATTTGAAAGAATCCACTATACCCATCAAAGAAGCAATAGTACTGATGGTTGGGTAATCATTATACCATTTGATCAATGAAAGAGTGGGAAATTATATTTCCTAGATGAAGAGTTCAACTTCCTTATAGTCAATGCACATTCTATAACCAGTGATAGTTCGAGTGGGGATCAGTTTATTTTTATCATTCCTAACAATAGTAATTCTGCCATTTTTAGGAGCACAGTGAACGGGTGAAACCCACTTACTATCTGAAATTGGATAAATCACATCAACATCTAGCAACTTAAGAATTTCCTTTTTCACCACTTCCTTAAGATTTGGATTCAATCTCCTTTAGGGCTCAATGCTTCAATGTGATTTGTTTTCAAGGTGAATCCTATGTGATAGGTGATATGCATCTAATGTCAGCTAGAGAATATCCTATGGCTTTCCTAAACTTTTTCAATTCAGTTAATAGCATGCTCAACCCATCATCATTCAAAGAATCATTGACAATCACAGGATAAGTGGAGTTAAGACCAAAGAAAACGTACCTTAGCCCTGTAGGAAGTGTTTTCATTTCCAGTTTTGGTGCCTTGAGGACGGACCAGTCATCATCGATGGTAGGAGTGGCGCAGTCAAGCACTTGCAGCTCCAGTCTCGTGGTCAAGTCTGGTGCAGATGCTATCAAATCTCGCTCCACTGCTATGACCTCAGAACTCGTTTCAACCTGCTCTTCAATCACTATTGAACTCTTAACCAGCTTATGGGCATCTAGAAATTTCCCATATCACTCAGCTGCTCTACTCAAGTATACATCTGTAGCTGGCTTAATAACAGCGACTTGCAGTTGATCTTGTGCTACCAACTCCTCTAATAGCTCATCAACTAGAGAACCTATTTCTTGAATCGATAACACCTGACACTCAATGGTTTGCTTCTTCATCACCTCATTGATGTTAAACTTCATCTTAAGGCCCTTGCCCTAATTCAACTCTATTGTCCCGTTCTGTACATTGATCAATGCCCTAGCTGTGGCTAAGAAAAGTCTTCCAAAGAGCAACAGAAACTTAGGCTCCTCGTCCATTTCCAAAACTACAAAGTCAGCCGGTATCTCAACTACTTCGACGTTCACAGGAAGATCTTCTAAAATGCCAAGAAGGATCCTCACTGACCTATCCGCTAAAACCAGAGAAATCTTGCAGGATTTTTAATCGTTGAACCCTAATCTCTTTGCAACTGAAAGTGGCATGAGGCTTGTTGATGCACCAAGGTCGCATAAATACTTGCTGAAGGATAAGGGTCCTAGTAAACAAGGAATTGTGAAAGTGCCAGGATCATCAAGCTTCTTTGGCACTACCTTCTTTTGGATGGTGGTATTGATCTCATGGGTGAGCATTACCATTCCTTCAACTTCCTTAGTTCTCTCCTTAACTGTCTCTTTCAAGAACTTTTGATAGGGAGGCATTAGCATGAAAGCGTCAAGGATAGGGATCTTCACCTCAATATCAGCCAATTAGGTTAGATTACTGGTTCAAGTGGAACTTCTAGAGTTGATTTTTTGGACTGATCTGTGATGAGGCAATCCTCCCCCTCTTGAACCTTACTGTCCTCGGTATCCTTAGTACGCTCTGCCCGAATTAGCACCTCACATCCACTCTGTAGAGGAATGGTGTTGGCATGATACTCCTTTGGGTTTTGAACTGTTTTCCCAGGGAGTTACCAAGGTGTCTTCACAGTAGAATAAGAGGCTTGTTGACTCTCACCATACTTGAGTATTGCATTCAATGTCTCAAATTTGCAGTGGATATCATTGTGGGATGCATCTATCTTCGTGTGCACCTCAGCAAACTTGTTTGTCAACTTAGTAGCTGTTGTATTCTAACCCTTGAGAATCTATTGTAAGATGTCCATCACCTCTGTAGGTTGTTGAGTTGGCGGTTGATGCGCCATACCATGTTGGTGCGGTTGGAGCTAGCTGAAAACTCTAGTGGTATTTTTGTTTCGGAACATATGTTTTTGCTGAAGGGGTTTGGGTGGATAGACTTGATCTTGGGGATTAGCAACGTTTGTGCTCCTGTAGGAGAGGTTTGGATGCTGGTTATAGGTGTCATATTTCTTGTAACCTCTTCATTAATTCTACACAAAACTAACGTCTTCAATTTGATCATCCTCTTCGTCCTGAACCAATTCGTCTTTACATATTGAGTGCACTTTTTTCTGGTGTACCATTAGCAACTTGTCCAACTTGTCATTTATAGCCCTAAATTCATTTCTGCTCACTGTATCTGAATCCACGAACCTCTCACACTTCTGTCAAAGTCTTAGCCATATTGTCCATCTTCTTTGGCAAGGTGCTCCACTAGTTCCCAGCCATCATTAACATCTTTGTTGAGGAAGTTGCCAGGGCTGGTTGTATCAAACAGCATTTTTTTTTGGTAGAACATCGTGGTAGAGATTGCTCAGCAGTGATTGTGTGCTGAAGATATGGTGAGGACACTGAGTTTGGTACGTTTTTTACCGCTTCCACGCTTCAGAGCATTATTCTGAATTCTTCTGTACAAAGTTGGAAATCTCATTGTGGAGCTTTGTGGTCCTGGAGGTAGAGAAAAACTTGGCAAGAAATGCAGATTTACAAGTGTCCCATGAATTGATAGACACTTGAGGTAGATGTTTTTCCTAGATATGCGCTTTGTCCCCAAGAGAGAATGGGAAGAACCTCAACTCAAAGGCATTCTCACTGCCTCCATTGATCTTAGTCAGGCCACATAGCCTTTCAAACTCATCTAGATAATTGACAGGATCCTCTAGGCATGGGCATAATAACCGGAACCGAAATACCAAACCCAACCGACCTGAATTACAAGGAACTAAACCGAATCAAAACCGGCTAAATAACCAAATGACTCCTACTTTCAAGAACCATAATTGGATAGGTATGGAACCAATAACCGAATAGTTACCCGAAAGAACTGAAACACAATTATATATTTTATATTAATTACGATAATCTAAATATCCAGAATTATAAGTATAAATCCAAATTTATTAGTCAGTTTAAACCAAAATTACTTAAATAATTAATTTACGGTTTCTCTACAATTTTTATTGAAATTTTTTTAAAAAAAATTAGATAGAGTTACCCGAACTGAAACCAAACCAAATTTGAATAGGTACCTATTGGTTACCACAAGTTCAGAACCGAAAGAACCATAACAGATACTGAACATAATTGAATTTTAATAAGTACTCATTTGTTATCACTTTTTTAGAACATATAGAACCAAACCAAACAAAAGAACCGAATGCCCAGGACTAGGATCCTCCATAGGTAGTCTATGACACTTTCTGCTCTGAATCATGGTGATAAGACTGCTCTTGATCTCCAAATTGTTGTTCTGAATGACAGGAGGAACAATCCCATGTCGGTGAGTGTGACTGCTATGTTCGTCACCCGCCCCAATTTGTTTGGGCCTCCTAGTGGAAGTTTCTGGATCTGGCTGCACGTTTGTGTTTGATTCATCATGGGATACCATTTCTACTGAATTTCCTTGTTCATTGTGTAGTTGATTATTCTGCTCATTCAACTAGCGTGGAAGTCGATTATTGTTACCGAGAATAGGGAGAAGATTTTGACTGCCTTAAGAGCGTGTCTACATAGAACGAGCAGGTTCACCTTGATACAGAATGGGAAAGGCAAACCACAGTTAACGAGGAATGGAAAAAGGAATATAGCTAACAAACACCCAGTTGGAAACGGTGCCAATTTGATAACAAGATTTTACCCTATTTTCAAATCCTATAACACTAAGATGTCAATGTAGTATAATTTGTGTCAATCTAAGTGGGAGTGTAACTAGCAATCAGAATATGATTGGCTACTCTAGTTCAAGCTAAACCGATTCAATGGTTTGTTGTCTATCAGCCTAAATGACCATTCTAAACAATGAGAAACGGAAATAAGAAGCAAACTAGCAAACCGAAATCTAATTGATAAGTTAAAAGAAGCATAACATAGTGCAGTGTAAACAAGGTGCTATGATCTGCGTCCAAGCTTATCATCCGGTCCTAAAATCTCCACTATGTTCAGGATGCTCCAATTGTGCTCTTGAAGTACTTGAAAACTCCTTCAATGCAACATACGTGCCATGCAAATGAAAATTGTACAAATGAAGTTTATTGAAACTCTAAAAACATATGAAAATACTATGAAATGTATGCAAAATGAACTAAAAACAAAACATAAAACATGCTAAAATGTATACATATCATCGAACTCAACTGTGCGGTCCAGTAGAGACTATTTGCAACTTGCATCTTCTATCCAAGTATGGCCATGTTCAATTTGCATCTTCTATCCAAGTATGGCCATTTTGCTCAACTCCTAATCCAAAATGGTCTCCAGAGCATCCATATGTATCTAATAGCAATTCCAATTGCAAAAATGTATGCCATGGTAATGCAGAAACATTAAGAATCGATGGTTATGCATTGATGTACATGAATGACTCTAAATGGTATGCATAAGTTCTGGAATCATGCCGAATGGTAACAAATGATGGCTGAAAACTAGAAAAATGCACACATATCATTGATCAGCTGAAGTAGAAGGTGGCTGAGCAAGAGGATTTGGTGGCTAAGCTTGTGTCTCAGATAAAAAAAGTATTCATTATGTTATAAGTCTGCTATGGTTATGGTTGTACGATTAGACTCCTATGTAAGACTATTATTGTTTTTGTAAGACTCATTGTAAGGCTCCTCTGTAAGGCTATTATTGTTTATGTAAGACCCTTATTATTTAGATTTCGATTTTTGTTATCAATCTGATTTAGATTCTTGTTGTTGTGAATTTGATTCAGATAGTACTAACGTAGTTTTACATTGTACTACATAGTTTTACAATTTCAAAATTCAAAAATAAACATAATTTTTATGTAGTTCTAAAAAAGAAGCACCATCCCGAGTTTCTTCACCCATTTCTTTACAAGTTTCTTCCGATGATTCATCCCGAATCGAAACTCTCTTTCTCCTCTTGATTCACCACTTAATCTTAGCTATTAGAGGAGTTAGTAAGAGTTATCTACAAAATCGAGTAGGAAATAAGAAAAATAGAATAGTGGTTTTCGAATAAAATCGAGAAGAAAATATCTGTTATCCTAAGTTTTACGGAGAGAGAAGACGAGCAGAGGTCGAGAGGGAGTTATAATTTTGAGAGATTTTTTAGGCAAATTAGGGATTTAGTATATTCAAAAAAAAGAAGGGAGGATTACTAGCATAACCAAATATTTACGTTATATTACTAGTATAGACTGAAATTATTGTGGACTTATAGTTGGTGAAATAATACAAAATTATCCTTACTGCTCCCAGGCCGCTCTATTAAACCATTGCTTAAGAAATTCCATGTGGAGTCGCTCAGCCTGAGAATAGCCATGAACGGTTTTTTCAAAGATCAAAGCATTCATCCCCCGATGTCCATGTGGGCAGTAAGCATGTCGTGGTCTTGCAGGCTCGAACTCTTTGAAGTAGTCGAACAATTCAAGGTTCTCCATCCTTAACCACTAAAAAGATTGCAGTACATATTAGTTTGAGAACAAATAAAGTATGTGTTGGGATGGGATAGATAAAGTAGTTTAGGGGAGAAACTTTAACTGTTGTGTATTGGGATCTTTTCCCAGTCCTGTATTTTGGATGATTACAATGGGAGGTTATACGATAGGATGGTCAGTTTGCTCCATGTTAACCACTGGAGGTCACACAAGTTCCTCCAATCTACCTTTATCTAGACCCTTCTACTGCCTAAAAAAAATTATTTTGACTCGTTGGCTAGGGCTGCTTAATATCTTAGCGAGTTTTGAATGGACTTTCACAGATATAGTTCTCTTGGCCTTCGTGTGAGCCATAAAGGCATCCAGATTAAACCAGGCTCGAGAACCATGTTATCTCTGACAGGTTGGGCACTTCCACAGCCTCTTATTAGCCTATGTAATCGTCAATTTGTCTATCTCCTCGATTTTAGATAAGAGATCCCTGGTACTATCTTGTCTATTATCAGTACTTCCATCGGAGTCATAATCACCACTTGAGTCATTAGAAGAATAAGGAACATGTTCTTTTCCTTTGGTACTCATTTCCAATTTTGTTAGGAGTTATTGAAAAATGATGAGTGGGAACTTTGGTAGAAATGCTCTATTTATAGAGTACACCAAGAAAGTTGAAGCGACGGTTCTAGAAATAACTTATTTATTGTTTAGACGCTTGGATTATATTGTGTTTATTCAACGGTATATGTCTCCTCGGGAACAGGTTTTTGGAACATAACGTGTCACCGTAAAGGATAACCTCTTGAAAACTGGCAATTAACCACGCAATAAATATAGTGAAAATCAAACTATTAGTATTTACTGATGGGTAATAAAATGCAGCATTTGTTCGATAATTAATTCATTATTGTTGTTACTCACGAAGTAATAAATATGGAGCAGTTATTTGATACATATATGGAGTGACAGCTATGAATAAATATATATAACTATGCTACATTCTAATAAAGACCACATATTTACTAAAACACATACTAGTGACTTCTAATTGCAGCAGACGCCAGTGTGTTACATGCGGTTTTTGTGTATACAGCATTTACCTTTAAAGAGTTCGTAGCGTATTTCTCTGTAGTCGACAAAGATTCACCTTACGTGGCCTTTTTTATGTGTTGCCTATTTGTATGAAAGAACAATATTGAGTGCATCAGAGGCTTAGGATGGTTGGTGTCAAGGGTCCCATCATCGTGTGAGTTTAATTATCTTTGTTATGTAGCGAGTTCCAGTCACCCGGAAGGCCAATCCGCAAATGGAGCATTAATATACTTAGCTGAAGATTCCGAGCATGGTGATGCGCTACTTCAATCTGTTCTTGATTGTTTCCCAAATAGCGCAGATGCCTTCCATATTAGGATCAGGTGAGAGAGCACATGGAAAAAATTGTCGACCCGAGTGTTCATGGGTTCAGGCCTCATTTAAAGGATTCAAGCTAGCGAATAATAACTTTTGTTTAGGGATGCACACGGCTGAGGAGGTTCCGGTCTGCCAACACTGCTTTGTTCCCTACTTTATATCTATAATTATTAACATATGATGATGTTTATGTTTTATCATACACACTCTATGGTACCCTCTTCATACTACAAGTATGGAAAATGACTAGTCGATTAAATGTAGTCCAACATAAATATGTACACGGATATATAATAATTATGTTCTTTTATGATCAGTACCTCTTACATACTTTGTAATGTATCCTATTATAAGCATTTTCGCTCTGCCAAAATAATCAAACCATAATATGGAATGCAAAATAGAACCAACAAACTTATTTACACAACTATGTAGCCATAAAATGTTATGTTTACGGATATATAATAACTATGTTCCTTTATGATCAATACCTCTTACATACTTTGTAATGCACCATATTATAAGCATTCTCGCTCTACCAAAGTAATCAAAACATAATATTAAATACAAAATAGAACTAACAAACTTATTTACACAACTACGTAGCCATACAATATTTAAACAAATCAACACATGTCATTACTTCTAGTACTTGAACTAATAACCCTGCCCTTCCCTTAATATTAAGCATTTATTTGTTTGCCATTACCCTTCCAACCAAACATTTCTGGTTTTCCATTCTTTTCTTTACCTACCAATTTATAAACAAATGCAATGGTGATCAACGAAAACCACAAAAAACCCACTATCATGCACTTTCTATTTCCAATATTTGTGGTTGCTCAACAAGGCTTCTGTCTTCAGTTCATGTATCATATCATTCAGCTGATTGCTTCAGATTTTTATTTCATAAACCTCATGTTCAATGACTACTAATTTACAAAAAGTGTCTACCATCTCTTCATACAAGGCATCATCCAATCACTCAAACAAATGATCCTATTCGATAAACACATGGCACATTATTAGATGTTAGGTAAATCATTCGCCATTTTCAGTGAGAGCATACAAGGTAAACAACACCATCAACTACCGTCACTACAGGAAAATGTCAAATCAGCCACTGATATTTGATCGGTGGCTAAAAAATGCTAACGATTAGCCACGAATTAGCAACTATAATGTCAATCGGTGATAAATCAGTAGCTAATTAGCAACAGAAAATATCGGTGGTCAATTGGTAGCTAATTAGCCACTGATTAAATACCAATATTTCTGTAGCCAAAAATTTGTATTATTTATATGATATACTAATTAGATACAGTATAATGGTTGCTATGTTGGTAGCTAAAACATATGTTTAAGGTTTAGGGAATTATCTTGGCCATTGACTATAAAAGGTGACAAATTTATGATTGACGATGACTAAAATATTTTGTAAAATAAGTTTTATAGAATTGTAATATTATAAATATATTTTGATTATAGTAATTGATATAAAACTATAATTCATAATCTTATGTTATGTTATTCTAAATTTCTAACCAATTCATATTTCAGAAAAAATTATCATATATGTCTATATAATGAAACTAAGTATATGAATATGTTAGAGCTACCAAGTTTTTGTATATACTTATTACTATATAAAATCACTTTTGATTTGCTAGTTTTTCAAATGTATATTATAATGTCAATAGAAAGCATTAAAACTAGGATTATACCCGCGTTATAACGCGGATTTGATTATTTTTAAATTTTATTCATTTAGGTTGTTAGACTCGTGCTGATATTTTGAAATATTGTTTTTTAAATATTGATTTAATGACTGTAATTTGAACCAAAATTAATTTGTATTACAGGAACCATCCTACAAAACGCTCAAATGAGTCCTAAATCTATATATCCAGAAAACTAAGCCCGAACCCGAACCGAAACCAAATCAAAAACAAAATTTTAGTTTTCTAGAGTTTTTTTGTTATTATTGTTTTTAATTTTAAAATTTTATATATAAATATCTCCAAACCCGAACTCGATCTATATCAAATCAAACCATATCCAAAAAATAAAAATATTTGAGTAAGTCTTAAATCAAAAGAACCAAAATACCGAATTAGAAGAACCAAGCCCGAAAAAATACCATAAATGGGTCATAAATCTATGTACCTAGAAAACCGAGTCTAAACCCGAACCTAAACCAAATTAAGAACCGAATTTGTAACCGATATATTTATATTAATTTTCTTTTTTGGTTTTTTAAATAAAAATTTATTAATTTTAAAATTTTATATATAAATCTGTAACAAAATCTATCTTAGGGTTATTTTTAAGGGTTGTTACAAAGCATATGTTAATTTTATTCTAAAGTTTATAACACGGACAAAATGAAAATGTTTCCCGCTTTAATATATAATTGTATGAATATGTTTGATATGCATTTTGGTTTAGGGAATTGACTTACTCACCAAAATTTGGTTGCTAAATTTTGAATAATAGTGGCAAAATATTGAGTTTATTCTCTTGCCCATTAAATTTTAGAACCCGCACAAAATCTCTCTCAAAATTTTCGTAGCTACCAAAATATTAGTTGCTAATTTGGTGGCCTGCAAAAAAATTCCTCAAACCCCAAGTGTTCTCTTCTTTCACAGACAATTGCCACTTCGTCTCTCTCGTTCTCCTCTGAAAAAAATGTTCTTCTCTGTTTTTTCTTCTCTGCTCTTCTCCACTTTCTTCTCCTCTTCGTTTCCTCTTCTTCTCTTTTTTTCCTCTTCTTCTCTGTGTCTTCTCTCCTTTTACTCAACAAAAACCTAACATTTTTCTTTCGGGTCGACCATGAATCCTTCAAGATCTCTTCCCGTTCGCTATGTGCCACGAGTAAGGAGGAATTCGACAACATCTTTGAGCGGTGGAGTCCACTTTTTTGCAGGGTCGGCTACACCGCAACTTCCTCCTATAAGCTTGGATGAGATAATGGTGTCTCCATCTCGTTGCCTAAAGCCACGGTTACATCCTGACAGATCGACCAAAGCATGTTTGGTGACTACTTGATTTTAGACTGCAAACTTTGACTTTTTTTGTGAAGCTTGTAGATCCACTGATATGGAATAGGCTAGGACTACTTTGATTTTGTTTTATATTGTACTGTATCATATTCTGATCTTGTGACAGCTTGTTGACTCTGGAGATTTATGTAATCGTTTTATTGAAAGAATTGGTTTTTAGGTTTTCGTGAAGTCTTTAGTTGCTGAAACTGATTTGGGAAGTCTTTAGTCTTCTCTCCTTTTCCAGATTTTCTTTTGATACTGCATAATACTTGTTCTTAGAAAAGAGTCAAAACGTATCAGATTCTTCTTTGAAAGTTAATTGAGTCTTAAGATTTACCTAATAATTGATAAAGAGAGTCAATGTTGTATGAGTTGAACCAACAAGCTATCATATATGGAATAAAAGTATTTGGTATCATTGTCCTGTGTAAGTGAAATAATTATGAAAACGTGTATCACATAATCAATCTAGATCTGATGAAGTGTCGTTGTTATCGGTTTGCTCCTTTGATTTTATTATTCATCACGTCAGATGCATGTGATAAGATGAATATTTATCGCACACACACTTGCATAATTCAATCTTTCTCATGCTTCTTTGGTTAATTCTTTGGTCAAATTTTGAAGCTGGACCTGATGAAACAACTCGCTGAATTTATTCAATCATTTCGAAATTTTTGATATATTGATGCTTAATAGAAAAGTACGGTATGCTAGATAATTGTTTGCAATACATTTCCCAATAAACCGGTCTACATACTACTATATTCGGTTTCGATTCCAATGCTACATAAACGTAATTTAAACTGCATGATTCTATGAAAAATGTATACTACAGGATTTGTAAAATAATAATGGCATACTGTCACATAATTACCCACTCATAAGAATTGCAAACACCACACAACTGAACAACTAGTTGCCGTTCTTCAGCTAAGAATTCCACAACCCAGTAAGACTGTTGACTAAATCGCTAAGCTTTCGGATCTGCTTGGCTTGCTCATCGACTTGCTTACGTAGCTTAGTAACATCTTCTTCAATATCAGAAGTCCATTCTTTGCGACAGTGAAGTCCGTCATTCTGTGCATCTTAAGTAAAACCAGTAAATTTCCATAATCAAAAGTTAACTATAAGAGAGCAATATTAGATCTAACCTTAAACTCATGGCATGTCCAGTATTTCTTTCCTTCTTTAGGTTTGGTTGTGTACTCTTTGATAATCCGTCCACCAAAAGGACACTTCGATGGAACCTCGTAATCGTTATCAGCTACGTAAATTAGATGGTATATGTCTTCGTTTAGCTTCTGCATCTTAGCAACCTTGTGTTCTTCATCATCAGAATCGGATTTGGTCCAAGATACCATGACTACCCCAACGATTTCCAAAAACAATAAGCAAAATCATAATAGTGCAAAACATTTTTGACAACCGAAAGCAATAGTACTACTTTCTTTTGACAAATTGGGAAGTCGGCAGAGAACTTGGTGGGAAGAGGTTCCAAGCAGAGAATTTGAGAAGAAAATCGAGAGAGATTGTTGAATGGAGGAGAAAAAAAATTTCTCAGCGTATTATCATGGATATATATATATGTATTGCACTGTCGTTGAAAAATCCTGGAATTCACAAGACAATACATAGTAATCTGAACTACATATATTTCCATAACCTTATGTACATATTAATCGCAAAAACAAAATACGCGGTAAACCACACCATAGCATACCTTCTTATTTGAACTACAAAACCTCATATGCATAGAAATTACAAAACCCTACTCACATGCTTAAATGAACTACAAAATTTTCAAACCTAACTTACATAGATATCGTATACCCTAATTTCGAGAACCCATATATATGTCAGCCATTCACATACACGCATAATTCTAAGAACAAAGCCACATTCTTGGTCCTGTCTGAACCACATCATGTGTTAACCACTCATACCGACATATATAATATTAGACATTTTGCATCGTGTTGGATGCCGAGGATTTTGGGAGTTAGGACCGTTTATTACATCAAGTCATACTCTCTGCCAGATTTCCTACTCAATTGATGTTTTAGCAGAAGTGGACGTCAAGTGAAATCGATAAAAAATTCACTGTACTTGGCCTTCATGTGCCGGTGCGTATCTGCCGAGAATTCCTCAGCCATGTACGCTTGGGGACTTCGCATGGTCTTCTCAACAGGTGCATCTCAATATGTGATGGAAAAAATATGCAGCGCTGCATTCCCTGGAATTTTAGAAGCATGATTCACATCTACACCATTTTTATGCTTATGTAGACAACGAGATACGGGTGTGCAGGTTTTCGAGTCCTTCAATGATGTGCCAAACCTGAAGAAGCATTTAACATAGGAAATCGAATGTTAGGCTACATCGTGGAGATAGGAAATCTGGGTCTTCTTTCTATCTCTGGAAACTTTAACGATTTTATGCCTTTTCCTACCTGTCTCAGGAGGCATAGAGATGATGTAATTCCTCTATGCAAGATCTACTTTGGGCCGTACTTTGTCCTGAATATCATGAATCTCTATTACCTTGTTGTTAACTATTATTGTTGAGCACTGTTGTCAACGTATAAATATTGGCATATATGTCTTTTGTGCCAGTATATGTAGATTCATTTTATAAAGCCATGTAATACATGATATTATTTCAGTATGTAACTGGATCAAATAGAAAAATATATGTTTGTCAAAGAAGAGTACATGTCAGCTATTACAGATAACACACTAATTTGGTAATGCAATTATTGCCCAAATAAGATGAAAGTAACCTCTATCAATCATTCAAACCCCTGCATGTTTTCCTGTTATGCCCAGTCTTGCTATATATTCCACATCTATTCACTTTTCTGGGACGTATGGCCTCCAGTGCAATTTGAAATGCTGATCAAATTCACGATTTCTAGGGTCGTTGAGTATGTCTTGTTCAAATATATTCTATGATAGTATCAACTATACAGTGACACTGTCAAGATTTCCTAGCCTCTACCGAAGAAATTATGTGGACAAATGGCAATTCTATAATCAAATTGGTGGCAAGAACATTTACTATCTCTCAAATTCACTACATGTGTTGATGACCCATGTTTTACTTGTACTTGGTATGCGTACATGTCTTCAACAAATATTAGTTTTGCTTGCTCGACGCGAGTGTGTTCACATGAACACATAAGAAAGCATCATACCATATCTCAAAACATGTCTAGCTTTGGAAATCTACAAGTCTGAAGGAATCAACGGCCTTCTTGACTAGTCTGAAGGCCTCTTTACCGCTAAAATGGACAAGTATATTCTTATACAAATGATATGTGCAAATTCATCATTGCAAAATCTTCATCGGCTAGTATGATACAGTTGATTTCATGAAGAACTGTTCCCATGATTCATCATTCTCTGTATCAACAATGCAAGAGACAAGCAGAAATATCTGGTAATTTTGGTCTTGGCAAGTGGCCGTTAGGAGAGTCACCAGTATTTCCTGTGCATAAATATACCATCCACAACATGTACATGTACAGAAATTTGTTGATACTTCCAATAATTACTAAAAACATATACTTTAACTTATCCATTTTATCAACTTTGATATGTGCATAAGTTCGAGGATTTGCCACCCTGATCAAATGTAAATATACTGGTAAATTCTCAAACCCTTCTCTTGTGTCCCGTGGATACCAAACCTCGCGCACATTTCAGTGTCCGGTTGGCCTTCTAATATTCTATCTATAAGAGAATGAAAACTTTTTTCATAATTAAATATGAAGCAAGAATCGTTTATGTAGGGCACAACACATTATCTATGTTGAAATCTACAATAAACATGTACAACACGTTTATGCACGCACTATGCAATATAAATGTACTATAATTCTGTAAATATGTACGAAACAATTATGTGATCATTACACGCTATTATGCAACATTTTTTAAATCAAAACTTTAATGTTATCTACATCCTCTGCATACATTGCGTGAGAACTGACCTTGATTTGGTATCGTTTAGTTATACCTTCAACATGCTTTGACACAACCGTTTGACCAACCCCCCCCCACACAAACTATGTTTACAACATCGCTAAAATACATGGAGTTGCGTGCCTAGAACAGGAAGCGCGTTTTGTTACAGAGCGAAATGTAATCCAACATAACCCCAGATATGTAAACTTTGTGTAATCTCCAAGTGGGGAGGCCCGAACGTACCACTCACACCCTTCGACCCAACACCTCACTAAATAAATCTGACATGAAGATTTTTTGACACATAAATCAAATTTTTGCAATACACTAAGAAGCTTAAGCTGGGTTTCCAAATGATATTTTGATTCTTTATATTGTCCTACAGCTAAATCAAGACACGCAACTTCCATATTCTCCAAAACATCATCATTTACACCCCCTGTACCGTTTTCAAAAATTAGAACGCCTCTTTTCTGTAGAATTAATGTTGAGTTGACTTCACACTCTTTGCTATCTTTATTTTTATCTATATCTCACGAGTTCAAACCAAGTCTCATGAAATTCTTGTCACCTAAATTAGTGTCCTCTGAGTGTACACAATAATCAAATATTAGATCATCATCTTCAGCCACACGGTCACCACTATCCTCTATCAGATCCTCATCAAAGTTGGTAACATTTTCAAGATCTGGCAAACCATTCTACACCTTTCACTTCTACGCATAGCCAAAGAGAATTTGATTTTGACTGATTCAAGAAGGAGGAAAATTGTCGAGAATTAGAAACATATACAGGTGGTGTATTAGGGAGCAATCTGGACATCATATTCTTTGATGGCATGTAACTCAATTCCACCATGAATGATCTTTGTCAAAATCGTAATCTTCTTACTCCATTTGCCTAAAATCATCAAACTGTGTACTGTGATCAGTGCTTAAATTATGAGGTCCTCCATTATTATCATCCCAAAACAACCATCTAGTGCTATTGAACACCCATTTACCAGAAACCATAAGAATCAACTCCATTATCGAGAAATGATGAGGATTCGCAGGAATACTTGAGTTAGAAATAGCAGACAGTAGACAAGCTAAAATGATGTTTGTTTGTGATTACGAGGTACATACGCCTACTCATAACCCTAAACCCAGCCACATGTACAAAGCACATTGGTTTGCTCTCTATTCGAGACCTATTGTTGATGACTATGTAAGTCATGTTTGGTAGTTATATAGGAATATACAGTACTACACCGTTATTATGTACCAACTTTAAAGTTAGACCCACACGTAATATATATTAATTTACAAAGTACATTAAAACACGCCATTTTAGATAAATACGATACCCCATATTACATAAATTCAGTCGCTTACTCAATATAATAGTTACATATTAATTAGAATCACGTATAGAAGAGATTGCAATGTTACTCGAACATTCAGGTAGATTACTTTTCCACTCATAAATCTCAAAGGCCTATCTCTCTCGAATAACCGTAATGTTTTCATCGAAAGACCTTTGAACTCAATGTCACACATCGCAAGACGGTCAATGTATTTAAGGGTGTAGACACTACAATCGCTAGATCACAAGTTCTAGGGAATACTCCTTACTCGTTCTACTTTTGTACCAAGGTTCTATGCCGTTTAAATCAAGTAATTAGTTACCACATAAACATCCAATACAGCATGTATCATTACCATGATATGGTTGACAACACCAAAGACCAGTTCATCGCTAGCATGCATCTGGTTATAGTCATACACAAACATCGTATCGTGTGGAAAATCAATATGACATGCAACCCAGTGATCGTTATTGATGTTGAAGATGGTTTAAAAATGATGAATATCATACCACCATATCTTTTTTGTTGGACATTTGGGGGGGGATCGCTGTTGAAGTATTTTAAATAAGTTTGACTCAGACCGCCAATGATGTCGTTATCCCTATACCACACAGCATCTGCACACATCGAATATGTGAGGGTATGGTACATGAATTCATGCCCAAGAAGATAAGGTGAGTCAATTTGGACACACCACTGGTGCAGAATATCTATTGCCACTTTGAGATACTGCAAAAGTAATAATCGCAGATCATTATTACCAATGTTATCACTTAACCATCAATACACCTATAAATAAAAGGGCTTTACTAAAATTACTATTCACTTACAGAATCATGTTGCCAACTTAAGTAATTTTTTTTCGGTTGGTTTTTGGCAAGATGACCTCGTTGCAAAACTTCTTATTATCATCAGACATCCTAACAAAACATATTTAACATATTAACAACAAAAAGTTGACATAAGTGTCAATAATTGTATTATATTGCGAAAAAAATAAACCCCTTCATGGTCATCTTTAATCGTGTAATCCTTTTTTATGATCTGCATCCCTAGTATAGGGGTTACCACATTTAAATATGAAACGCTTGACAGTAGAGCAACCAACAAATGGATCTTTTTGAGTTCCTACCAAAAAACACACGCTTAGACACCAAAAGATTATCGTCTATTTTCTGAATAGTCGTTGTGAATGCTCTGATCGCGACATCAAATTTTTTCTCCATCTGTGTAGGATCCGCTTCTGTAACTTATAAATCTGTAAGAAATATATTATCGACTAACTTGTGGCATTTCCATATATTTCTTCCATTTCATCAATTATTCTCTTCTTCATTAGTCCCTGGTTTACAACTCCTACTATTTGTGGGTCATCACCAACTACATGCTTATCTTTCGGCAATATCTCATCCTTATATGAGGTTTAAAATACCAGCTCTAATCCCTCACCCACCATCTCTTGTACATCAACAACCAAATATCTGGCAGCACCAACCTCAATTGGAACTTTTTGTTTCTTTCTACCACGTCTTGAGTAAGTATTACTAAAATCTCACTTCTTCCCATTCTTCGACGGTAAGTCGTCGACATCTTCATATGGGTCAACCGACCAAGATTACAACCACCAATCACCAACTACTATGTCAGGGCCGGCTTTGGGGTAAAGCCCAACAAGTCATTGCTTTAGGCAGCATAATAAATAAAATATTTCAGGACATCAATTTCCCAAATATTTCTTTAGTAAAGTGGTTAAGCATGCAACATGTTAAAGGTATCATTTGAGTGTCTCGGGTTCAAGTCTCGAAGATGGCATACTATTAGTGATCTGTTTTTCTCCTCTTTCATCGATCACCAAAACCACAAAAAACTCCATCAAATTTTTCTACTTTCTCTTCCAATTCTACATACCTTCAATCTCTAATATCAGTTGCTTCATAATTTCCATTAGTTTCTCTTTGTTTTTTTTTTGTCAAGTTTTTAGTAAGTAAGCCTCAAACTTTCTCTGCAAATTTCAATCCTCAAAGTCCAATTCTTGCAAGTGTTAAACAAGATATAATTAAAGTTACTAAATTTGTTAATTAGTTATCAAACACAACTAAACTAACAATGTTTAAAGGAATTATGAATGCCCTTGCCTTGAATAAAAGTAACGACATAGACGAAGTCTCACAAAACACACTAATTAACGTTTAACAATATTTGTTACAGTTAGTTACTTTCTTAATTTTATATTTCTGATCCTCAACACTCATTGTGATAATTACTTAAGTAGAATTGAAGCACCATCAGCATATTTATTTATTTGTGATCGTCATCATTCTCTGTGATGTCCTTCTCTTTTTGGTTTTTTCATGTTTTAGAATAGTTAGTGCCTTTAGTCCTGAGCTTAATTTAGAGTGAGGTTATTAAATTAGTTTTAGGGACTAAAATCACAAGCCAAAGATCCATTGATTTAAGAAGACGTGAGATTTTATTGACTTTGTTGACCAGAAGGTAGAATCTAACGAAGTGGAGCTGAAAATAGGAAAAGAAAGAGAAGACAAAAAAATTTGTGAAATATCAATCTAATGCTATGCTAAGGTACGTAACGAGAACTTAAAATATTTGAACTAATAAAACTGGTATAGCTGGGATAAATAGAGAAGATGGAGAGCTTGTTAATGTGGAAAGAAATATAAATGAAAAGAGAATAAAAAAAGATATTGAGGATGAGGAAAATTGTATGCAAGAGAATAAAGAAAAAAAGTTTGAGAATGAAAACATGCAAATAGATAAAAAAAAAGTCGAAATTACTGAAGTTTTTTATGAGAATGTGGGGAAAGAAGTAGGGCATCAAATTAATTGCTTTAGGCATCAGAATATAGGCATCAGAATATGTAGGCCCGCCACTGACAACGTACTCAAACACTGATAACATTTATGTAGCTTAAATCAAAAATACGAAGCCAAATACATATATATATATATATATTAATAAGTAGCTACAACCCGTAATTATGTACATAACATGAATATCTAAGTAGTATATTTCAAAATCATTATTTAAATGACCTGAATATTTATATGTATATGTATACTACTATTGTAGTTCCGTACATTTGAGTAGTAAATCAACTAAACGGCTTATTTGTAATACCCACACTCAGTAAATCCGCAAACACATAAGGTGTGGTACGTGAGTGCGGTATGAACGAACGAACCAAATTAGGACATTTGGTTTAAACGAGTTAAGAAAAGGCATTGGAAGCCTAAGATGAGAAAGAGCATGAAAAACTATGGAAAATAGGCTAAGGAAGGAATTTATGACAAGAATGGATTTTTCGGACAGCTTGGTCGGATCGGACAAGACTGGTCGGATCGGACAGCATGGTCGGATCAGACAAGTCTGGTCGGATCGGACAGCTTGATCGGATCGGACAGGTCTGGTCGGATCGGACAGCTTGGTCGGATCGGACAGGAACAGTCGGATCGAACAGCCTGGTCGGATCAGACAGGAACGGTCAGATAGGACAGTACGGTCGAAATGAACCAGAACGGCTGGAATGGATCGCACAGACCGCACGAACCGCGTGGATCAGACACGCGCGGCTGGTTCGGACAGCAATGTCCAGATCGGGTGAAAACGATTGGATCGGAGAGTTTAGAGTGGATCGAACACAACCAAACTGAGTTTTAGACATGAATCATTTAGGTTTGGACATGTTGTGATGGTTTAAAGAGGTTGGTTCGTGAAAGGCTTTGGAAAAGCATAAAGGGCCAAAACGAAAGGGCTAAAAGATATGGGGCAAGGAATGGCTCATAGGCCAAAAGTGTTAAAAGGGCTAATTAGAGAAAGGGTTTAAGTTCGGCCCATTTGGAAAAGGATTAGAGTTAAGATTAGAGGTATAAATATGATCCTTAAGCCTCCATAAGATAGAATCCGCAAGTTTAACCTAAAAGTTAGAGAGAGAGCACGAAAAGAGAGAGAGAACAAGATCGATCTTGTGAGAACAAGTTAGAGGCCGAATTGAGTTAAGGGTTTTGTTGGAAAGGGC
>OVBA01003302.1:0-28709 GCA_900406435.1 Lepidium aucheri | reverse complement strand
ATTCTTGTACGATTTGAGACACGCTTAACCGGTGATGTTGTTGCCTCAACACTATCCTCTGCGATTGTTGCCTAACTTATTTGATTCGAACTATCTTATTGAACTCAACATGCCTTATAGTCAGCTTCAGAAACTCTGGGATGGAACCAAGGTTAGACAAAATTCAAAAAGCCGCAATTGTTTTATTGAATTCTTACATTAACTGAAGTATCACTTTATGTGTTTTGTTATGTTCTACAGAGTCTAGAGAAGTTGAAGATAATAAATCTTAGCCATTCTCTGCAACTAGTTGAAGTGAATGAACTCTCGGAAGCTTCAAGTCTTGAGCAAATAGATCTTCAAGGTTGCACAAGCTTAGAGAGCATCCCAAACATTGATCAACTAAAGAATCTCCAACATCTGAATCTTTCTGGTTGCACGAGACTCAATCGTGCAGAGATTATAGAAAAGATACAAAGACTTGATCCAGAAATTGGCTTCAGAGAAACAGAATCTGGATCAATGGTATTCTCTTCGTTGATAAAAAGTTGAACCGAAGGATAACAAGAGAGAGCTATATACTATGTTGAAGACAATTGAGCTGCTACAAACTTCAAGCTAGGGATCATAATCTCAGCAGAGACAGTGATAAGAAGTATGAAATAGATGCATACAGATGATAGAGATTTCTTGTAATTACTTATTATGCTTTACCACTTAAACTTAAATACTTCGTTCGAGTTGCATTGTTTTTAGGGTCAATCTCTCAACATTTTTAGAAGCTCTTGAGTAATTTTTAGTAGATTGCTTGATCTCCACAAGCTTTTATAAGAACAAAAAAGTGAAACATAAATAAATTTACGAGCGAACACATGTTAAAAATTTAAGATTTCATAAGAACAAAAAAATTATTTACACAATCACTAATCCACCTGTCATCGGCAATATGATTTTTATATATGGAATAAATATAAAGACTATATTATTTGTGTACGCATGTGAGATATATAGACAACAAAATTTATAAGATAAATACGATGCATGGAAAAACATGTATGGATATATAGAAGACAAAATTTAAACTTATAAGAAACGTCACTATAAATAAAGACAAATGCAATAACGTTAGGCTCACCAAATTGTGTAAGAAATCTTATAATTAAATTATTATTATTATTATTATTATTATATTTAAATTATTGTTATATTTAAAATTTAATTCTAAGATACATAATAGTATAATACTGTCTTTTGAATTTCAAAATATATAATAAGAAACTTTTATAGCAATCAATCATTTTGTACAAAAGTAAATTTATATAATTCATCCTCTGCATGAAACTCTTTTTTCATTCATGTATACTCAAAAATATGGATCAGACAAAGATATATATATATATATATATTTGGTTTTAGACAAAGAATAATTTATTCATATTTATAAATACAAAGACTCGCAAGTGACATTTAGTCTAGTGGTAGATAGTAAGTCCACTAAAAGCAGGTGCACTTGCATATTCAGGGATATCTCACCGCCTACCTTATGTAAGAACTTGGCTAGTGGCCTGCTCTTGTGGGCCAATGTTGAAAAAAAAAATACAAAGACCCATTAGCAGACGCAAAAACACAATAGAAGAGGCTTGAAAGTTAAGTCGCAAAGGAAAGGTTGCGTCATTGCTTAGTTTGCAATCCAAGTTATGAAAACACACAGGGCCAAACGTTCACGTCAATCATCAAAACACTCTCACATTTTTCATCAATTAGAATTTTTGCTATCAGTTCGAATTTCCCACACCAAACATTGAAAGAACCATTTCAACCAAAGATTAAGTCAAGAAAACAACTGAAACCAACAAAAAGAAAGTATTGTGTCTTTAGAAATAACCTCATACAAATGTGTAAAGAGTTCTCTTGTGTCCTTTTGTTTCTGGACTCAAGAAGTTTAAATGAAGAGAATGAGTTCTAATGGAGAGAAAAGAATGATGAAAAGATCAGATTTTGCACAGAAGTTGTTGAATGATCTTCGTGTTAGGAAAGAACAGCTTTCAGGCTCTCAGAATTGCTTCTCAACAGGTATGAATGAATTATACATTGAACTTCAGTAGACTAGAGAATGAACAGTTTTTTTGGTCTCGAACTATTATTCTAGGGATATATACGAGGTCTTTGTTTGGGGTGCATTTGATGCTATATGATAGTTCTCGAGTCGTAGGTCTTGATGTGTCAAAATCTTAAGTTGTGGTTATTGCAGATCAATATGCATATAACAATGGAGGATTTAAGAGATCCAGAGCAAAATCAGTAAGCAGTCTTAGCATCTTTCTATATTTCAAAAATGTACAATGAGTCTTACCATTTACAAAACATTTTGTTTGGTTGTAGACAACATTTCAAGATCTCACTAGTGGCAACATTGAGGCTGCAAATGAGATAGTACCTTATGGGAAGGCAAGGAACATGGAGAAAATCGATTTGTCGAAAGCATTATCATTTGCACTTGAGAATGCTGGAAAAGCAACAAGATCAGATCCTTCAGGGAGTGCTTCAATAATTAGTTTTCTTCATGAAGTAGGAAAGAGATCTTTGGGAGAAAGAAGAAACAGTCAATATATGATGCAACAAGAACAATCTTCTTCAAGCAGTCCAATGATTCATGTTCATATCAAAGAGATTTCAAAGGGAGCTAAAAGACTGAATCAGATCATTAAAGCATGTAGCAATGGCCTAAGTTTTCGTAAAGGAAGGTATTCGATACAATGTGGAGAACAACTTATGGAAGGTGCCATTGATTTGGAACAGTCTCTTCGTTTGCTTGTTGACATTCAACAAGCTTCTGAGTACACAACCAGCAAACAGAGGAAAACCAGAATCAAGCTGCTTGAAGATAATGATGAGGAGGAAGAGGATGCCTATAATCGAAATTACGAAAAGATTAAACAAATCGCAAAGGCAGATATCGGAATGAGATTATTGGCGCTTAAGTATCCAGAAGATAAGATTAACACACACAGAAAGCAAACAAGTAGTTGTCAAGATATCGAACTGAGATCAGTGAAACCTCAGAAGGGAAGGATTCCAAGTGTTGTTGCAAAGTTGATGGGATTAGGAGAGTTTCCAGAAGATGAAAAAGAGACCAAGAAGAAGAAGGAGGAGGAGAGTCTCACAAGGTCTAGAGTAATGCAAGCTAGTGATAATCTTGTTGAATTGAAGGCACAAAGGAACTCAACATTAATGGATTTGACTATCCATAAGGCGGTGACTCAAACCGCGAATGAGATAAGTAACAAAGCCAAGTCTCAGCAGAAGGATATTAAGGGGAAAGACAGAGAGAAGGATGATTCAAATAGCAGAAAAAGAAACAAGAAAGATGGAGAAAAGACGACGAAAAATGTTATCACAAAGACTCCATCTCCAACTGAAACTAAGCATATGGTTCTTACAAAGAGCCAACAAAAGGCTCTGCATAAACATAGTTTTGAGAAGAAACTATTTCCTCATCATTCTGGAGGAGCTGAAGAAGAAAAGAGCATTAAAAAAGAGAAGTCGCAGCGCGAAAGACCGCAAGATTTTGGTGTAATGAACAATCATTCACCAAAACCTTTGAGTTCAGTGGATATAAAATCGAAGCAACTACCGACAGACAAAGCTAAAGCTCTGAGGAAAAGCTTTTCTCATGTTGAAGTAGCACAAAAGGGAAACGATAGAGAAGTGCATAAAGCCAAGAAGAGAAACCAAGATATCTATAATCCAAATGAAGGATTGTGCAAAATAATGAAGCAAACAGAGATTAAGAAAACAGAAGGAAAACGTGAACAGTTACTCAAAAGTTATGATGACTGCAATAAGATGAAAGCAGAAGCAGAGACATGCATCAATAGCTCTGAAGTTTCAGGTGCTGATGTCAAATCATTAAACAGGAATGTGTCAGAGCAAAAGAGAGAGATCAAAGATGACTCAATCTTGCTAATAGCTGCAGAGAGAGTCCCTTGCCAAGCTCCACAAAATGTAAGCTTATTACTGTATTCTTAACTTCATATACCAATCTTTATAGTGTAGCTCTAATTGGTGTCTGGATATTCAGGAGCAGCATCATGGGATTGTCTTCACGGATGAGATGGATCAACAAGCTCCAATATCAAATTCTGATGAAAATCCAGAGGGATTATTCAAACCTCTACACAAAAGTAAGAATCAAAGAATGTTTTTTCAGTTTGTCTGGTTCAATCTTATTGCACCTTACTAATGATCAAAGTTTTAGGAAGATTAGTGCCCAAATACTCACTCGTATCAGCCCACAATACTTGGATTGCAGTGTCAAAATATATCCAAAGCTGATGCTTTGATCATGATAGAACCACAAGCATTTAACTCAACAAGTCACTGATTTTGTTTTGAGAATATGGAACTAATATTAGTTTCAGCTATTTCAGGAACCAAAGTGGAAGTAGAAGCTTGTTTACCCTTGTTGGAGAAGCGACAAGAACACCGAGAACAAGAAACTACAGAGACATTGTCTGAAAATGAAATAAGCCTTAAGAAGATACTTATGAAGAACCAACTATTTCTAGATACAGCAAAAGCACTTTTCAAACTCAAGATTCCTCTAAATGTCCCTCATTATGCAACCAATGGAAGCAATTTCTGTCAAGAAGACAAGAGTCTAATCCTCGATTGTGGCTTCGAGCTAATGAAACGAATTAGAAGATTTCAAGAGTTAAGTGTCCATCCTTTTGTGAAAGCACCCATAAGTTCCTCTAAAGTAAAATCACTAGACCATCTTATTAAACTTTTAAGCAAAGAGTTCGAGAAGCTGAGAGCCTACAGTAGAGACTGCTACACTGGATCACATGTTGAAGACTATGTGTTGGCAAGAGATGTTCACCATAAAGACCCAAACTTGAACTCAATGTGGGACATGGGTTGGAACGATTCGATGCTTGTCTTCATCGAGAAAGATGATGTTTTAAGAGACATAGAGAGGGAAGTCTTCAGTGGGCTCTTGGAAGAGATAACCAGAGATCTTATATGCATATAGCTATAACTCTTTAGTTTTTTTTCTTTTTGTATCAATGGTGAGCTCTCATTATAGGTGAGGATTATATTCAAACATTACTTCATAAATGTTTTGTCTGAAAATGATTTTTGTTTTTGTGTTTCATCATGTGTGAGCAACAATTTGGTATTGAAAGTGAGAATTGTTATGGTTGTGTAGATAGATTATCAATCCAATCAATGTAATTTCATATAGTAGATTTGCAAATGAATTCTTTTAGACAAAAAAAGTCAACCAAAACTTTCTAATATAAGAGTTAAGCCCATTGTGACAATATTATTATTATTATTAGAATATGGTCTTCCAACTCAAAACCAATCGGTAATGAGTTGAGAGGTCTATATCTTATATATATTAGAAAAGATTCATTTCAACTTCCGATGTGAGATATTATTCTCAAATACGCCCCCTCGAGATGATGGTTCTTTAGCCATTAATCTCGCATGCTCGGAGATGGATCAACAGCACCAATATTGGATCTGGGTTAATAGACCACTTTGGGTCGGATCAGGTTAGACAGTGTGGATCGTGGGCTCTGATACCATATTAGAATATGGACTTTCAACTCAAAACCAATTGACAATGAGTGGAGAGATCCATATCCATTCCAACTTCCAATGTGGGATTTTATTCCCAAATAATTATATAGATTTGTATTTTTAGTTTTCTATATAGTATTTTTGATTCTTTCAATTTATAGAATCTGAAATTATTCATAAAAAATAACAAAATGTCATTTGTCTTTCTTTATTATTTCAATGTCCTAATTTTTAAGTGAATATATATATTTTATTTTATTTATATTCATTTTTTATTATACATTATATTAGTAAATAATACGATAAAAAAATGAAGTGTCTTTGGTGAAGTGCTTGTTGTATTCTCTACTCGAGTTCAATTCCGAGTTGCATTTGCCTCATGTGAAATTGCTATGAATTTAAGAGTTTTGGCTATGAATCGGGTCTTCTGAATCTATACTTTGAGATACACAAAACATATATAAAATCTTTCAATGTCAAGATGCAATAATTCAAATAACCCAAATTTGAAAAGTATGGTTCAAATGTTAGGTCTTTTGTGCTTTTGTGTTTTAATAATTTTCTCGTCTTTTTGAGGAAGAAAACAATAGTTTTAACATGCTTTATCTTTTCCTTAGGCCACAACAAAAGCAAATTTCTTCTTCATTCTTTCTTTATTATTCTTTTTCAATATTTGTAATTCCTTGCTCTTCTCCTCCACCACCTTCAATTTCTTAGCAGAGAAGGAAATATCCAATTAACCATAAAAAGCTATCAATTACTTAAACTAGTTCATTATGTTATGATTGCTTCTTGAAAAGTTGAAAAAATCTATTATTTTTATAATTCTGTCTCATTTTTTCATGCAACTAATTAATATTAACTAACGACACTTTAGAGTCTTAATTCCTTTTATTTTCTCTTTTGATTGTCTTGCAAACACGTACTTAGACATTTTCATAATGTATTTTGTTTCTTTATTGAGTATGGAAGTGTGTCTGTATATACATTGTATATGTGTTTTGACAAAAAGAGTATGTCTTTGGAGGTGAACAAACATTTTTAATTTAAAGTTCTCGCAAGTTAACTATAGATTAAGAACTGAAGTGAAAATAAATATCTAATAAGTTATACTATAGATTTGGTGATAGATCCGTGCTAATACATATACACAAAACAAACGATTTTCCTATGTTTATTTTACAAACTACAAAATTGTATTATTGTATGTTAAACAAAAATCAAAAATTATGCCGAAGTTAGGTAGTCCAGTAGTAGTGGTTACATTAAAATATTTTATTCAACGGGATTCGATTTCAACCCGATACAAAGAAAAGGGAAAAAAGATTTTAAAATATGAACATTGGCTATTGATCGGACTTTGTCGATGCACTTAATAAAGTTGATTAAAAAAAAAAGAAAAAAAAATCTAAAATTATTGACTATTCATGAGCCAAAATGATTTTGGTATTAGTAGTTTTAAATATTTTTTTCACATAGAAACATAACTATGTATAAATCTCCATTCTTGTTAACTTATGTGAAAAATATGTTATAAAGTCATTCTCTTGGGAGTAAATTTCGTTTTCTTGCCAACATTTAGATCGATAAACACCAATCTATAATATAATCCCCTACAATAATAAAAATATCATATATGACAGTATAATTTTCTAGAATCAAACTCTAGTGAAAAACAACAAATGTTAATCATTTGACCAAAACACATTTCTTCTAGTAGTAAAAACAAAGAAAAAGAGTTCTCTTGGTTCTAAGTTCTAACTACACTCTCATAGTATTTCAGATTTTGGTAACAATGATTAAAAGTTCTTCATAAATATTGTCACAAAAAAGCTTCTTCAGTCAAGTTTATGTCATAAAAGAAAAATCAAAAACTTCTTCATGTATTTTAAAGGTCTTTTTACAATTTAAATGAAAAATAAAATAAAATTATATTTACCTTTAAACCACGTCAATCATTTTCTAAATATAAATATTACGTATAAATTACCGACTTCTACACGATAGATCTTCATAACAAAGAGACAAAACATAAAAACCAAGTCAGAGAGCTTTTGAATACAGAGCAGCCATGGCAGCTTCTGTTTATTCACTGATCTTACTCTTCCTCTCATGTCTACATCTATCAAGTAAGTATATTTATTATAAACAAAAAAAAAAAACTATTTACAATTATTTTTTCTTTTGTTCTTAAGACACTCTGTTTGAAACAGAGTCTCAACCTTTCATCGGAGTAAACTACGGCCTAGTCGCCAATAACCTCCCACCTCCATCAGCAACTGCAAAGCTTCTTCAATCCACAACTATCCATAAAGTCCGACTTTATGGATCCGACCCGGCTATAATCAAAGCATTAGCCAACACAGGAATCGAGATCGTTATCGGTACATCAAACGCTGATGTACCCGGTTTAGCATCTGACCCGGGTTTTGCTCAAAATTGGGTTCAAACCAATGTGGTTCCTTATTATCCATCTAGCAAAATCATTCTAATTGCTGTTGGTAACGAAGTCACAACATTTGGTGATGATAATTTAATGTCACAGCTTTTACCAGCGATGAAAAATGTTCAAAGTGCTTTAGAAGCTGTGTCTCTTGGTGGTAAAATTAAAGTCTCGACGGTTCATGTAATGTCGGTTTTAGCCGGTTCAGATCCTCCTTCGACTGCAACATTTAAACCGGAACATGCTGATATATTGAAAGGATTGTTGGAGTTTAATAGTCAAACCGGTTCGCCTTTTGCAGTTAACCCGTACCCGTTTTTTGCTTACCAAGATGATCCGAGACCCGAAACTTTGGCTTATTGTTTGTTTCAGACAAATCCTGGTCGTGTTGATCCCAACAGTAAGATCAAGTACATGAACATGTTCGATGCTCAGGTTCTTACACTTTACTTTTCTTTTGACATAAATTAATTTAATTAAAAGTTACTTACTATTTGTGAACCAAAAATCTAGTGGACAGACAAATAATCAATGTTCTATATTATTAATTATTTTTTTTTCAACCTTACGCTAGTTCTTACTCTAATTATATCGATAAAGTTCGATCTATAGTCAAATCTGTGTTCTATATTCAAAAAAGTATTTTTTTCTTTCCTCGAAAGTACTTATTTTCTTGATCTTTCTTTTTATATTTTTTTTTTTCATATTACATCTTTTAAACATTTTTTGTATATTAAAGAGGTTGGCATATTTCATTACGTCAAATGAAGGAAAAGTAGTATTACATGAGACAAAGTGAGTATCTTATAAAGTTAGTGGAAGGAAGAAAATTGATATCAAAATTTGCAAACATGAATTCATACTTTTAGGAAAAGTTAAATAAATACAAAAATTCTAATTTGTAATTTATAAATAATAATAATAATATATTATCGGAAGTGTTTTCGTCGAGTCGAGTGGTTGAGTGTCACATCTGCTACTTTCCGTACCTGAGTTTGTGTTTGCTCTACATAATATTGACTAGAATTTAAAGTTTTTTTGGTTATGAATCATATCTTGTCGATCCAATAGTTGACGAAAAGATAACAAATAGTAAACGATACTAGTTCTGTTTGGTTTTGTGAAGGTTGATGCGGTGTATTCAGCTTTGAGCTCGATGGGTTACAAGGACGTAGAGATAATGGTAGCTGAGACTGGTTGGCCATACAAAGGAGACCCAAATGAAAATGGTGCTACAATTGAGAATGCTAGAGCTTACAATAAAAACCTAATTGCTCATTTGAATTCTGGTGTTGGGACACCTCTCATGCCTGGGAAAGTGATCAACACATACTTGTTTGCATTGTACGATGAAAATCTCAAGCCTGGAAAAGGATCTGAAAGATTCTTTGGTTTGTTCAAACCTGATCTAACTATGACTTACGATATCGGACTCACTGATACTACTATTAACCGAGTAAGTTTTCTTTTTCAAATATTTCATGGAAGTAAAAAGTTTCAAATTCTAAATAAGTTAGAATTGACTGCAATAGTATAAACCAAGTAATGGTATATTACTGGTAGGAATAGTTTAAGGACAAACATAAACCCGTTAGATCTTGAGTTTGATTCTTGTCGAAAATTTAGTTACTGCATTTTGACCAGACGAAAATTAAACCATTTCTTAGGCTTCATTAGAAAAACCGGAATCAAACTAACCGTTGGTACTGACTTTCCATAAATTAATTGGAGTTTATGGTCTGTTAACCTAGATCTAACTCGGTGTTCATGAATCTCTATTGACCCAGATTCTCTGGGTTAACATAAAAACTAGTATACATATATCTTATTTTTTTTGTTAAGATCGGCTGAAAGTTTTTATTGGATTTTTATTTTCACAGACCCAAAATATTTCTTTTTTCAAAAACTAAAAAATCCAAACCGAAAAACTGAATAAACATCTTAAGTAGCTAGCTAGCTAGAGATGTAGGAATTTTACTAATGGTTCGGTCAGTTATGGTCTAGTGTTTGACAATAAAAAGAAAACAAGTTAGGAGTCATTGGCGTGAGGCATAGCCAAAAAGTCACTATGTTTGAACATCTTATTTCAATATGAGACTAAGCCAAACATTATATGTTGTTTTGTCTCTCAGACTTCTATGGCTCCACAGTCACCAACAAGGCCACGTCTCCCACCATCGGCCGCACCAACAGGGCAAACCTTACCGTCGCCACCACAAATGATTCTCCCTTCACCAGTTACTCCCTCCGACAAAAACTCTGGACAAACTGATGTTCACAACTCTACTCCACGCTCTGCTTCTTTGGCTCACATATGTCGTTCTTTATCTATTTCGACAACAATGTTGTTTGTTTCTCTTTTGTATGCATTCGTTATGTACTTGTGAAGTATTCTCCATCTTTAAGAGTTGAAGTTTTAAGTTTATAAATATTGTGTTGTCTTTTTAGTAATTTAAACAAGAGAAATTATATATTAATTTATATTATATATAGTTTTCAAACACACTTCTAAAACTTAGCCCACTCTTGACATTTTATGACCATTTTCCCTGTCATTTGCACAATCTCAACATAATCTCACCATAATTCATGATAAAAATTGTGCCCATAAGCCTTGAAAATCTGTTTTTTTTTTGTCTAAATAAAAAATCTTGGCTCTCACAACACAATAGCCATTGTTAATTCTTTGAAAATCTTAGCTACATTCATTATTATCGTTATCAGAAAGTTTGAATTGGTGTACAATTATGATGAATCCAGTCTCACACTCTCTAATTTTGTTGGCAAAAATGATGGTTTTTATCATAATTATTTAATAAGTATCATTTATCAGAAAATGTTATACTTTCAGTATGTTCGATGTTTACCCTTTCTTTTGTGAAGAAATGAGGACAAGTGCTATTATTATTAATCAAGAAACTAAATCAGCAGCGAACAATAGGAGAAATTGCAATGCTACCAATATCCTCTAACAAAATCATATGGACTACTTTATTTTAATAAAATTCATATAGACTTGGTGAAGACAAATATCAAGATGATGAAAACCAAATGATAGAGAAAACGCATAGTTCTATGTCTACCTAATATGAACATATATTTTACTATTTCGTTTGTTAAAAATATATTTATTTTGTGATCGTTTTGTACAAAAAAATTCACAAAGTGACCACGAATTGTAAGATTGCCCTCCAAATAAAAAAATACAAAGTATTAACGAAGTGACTAACAAGTTATCATTTACCGAAAGTTATATGTTTACCTTATCAACGTATATTTTATTGTTTATTTCGTTAAAAATATTTCTGTTTTTATTAACAGATAATTTACCATTAACCGAAAAAATTATCCAATAACACAATTTCACAATTTAGCTCAATTTTACATACTATTAACATATATAAAAATCATGTTATCATTCATTTTTTAGTTAATTGAAATACGATTATAAACTTGACGCAAGTAAATTTTCTTAAACATACTTTTCCTTTGTGTTTTTCTTTCGACTATATATATTTTAACAGTGAATCATTTTTATTTTGTTGGCCTTCTTGGTCAAACAAAACAAATAGCTTTTATAAATGATACAAAGACTAACTATTATAGAATTTGCTCAATTTTCAAATATTCAAAATGATAATTAAATAATTCATTTTATTCTAAAAAGATAAATTTACCACAATATCCATTAGAAATAACCACAACTCGTGATCAGATGATAGTAATAGATTTGCGGCTGCAAATACTACCACCTCGATTCAAAACTGACCACTAATTCATTTCAAATGCGGCAAAAGTCAGCATTTTGGAACTGAATATAAACCACGCATGGTGAGACCCATGCTAGTATGAACCCATCTTGATGGGGGAGTCATCCAAAAAATGTCAATTAGAAATACAAAACCTTGATGGTTGAAATAAACATTTCGAGCTATATTTCCAGCTACCAGATGTTTGATAAAAACTTTAAACAATAAAAATCAATATTATTTTTATACAAAATAGGTAATTTGGTATTTTTATACAGTATAAAGAAAGTACATGATAGGGTCAAAATTTCGAGAAGGAATCTAGTTTGCAATGTTTGACCTAATTAGGATCCACAGATTCTACTTAACTTTATATATAAATACATGCATTAACTTAATTTTTTCTCAAACCCTTAATCATATACTTTTTAGAACAAAAATTTAGAGAAAAATGGCTGAAAATTTGGCTACAAGCAAAATTCTTGAACATATTTCCATCGTGATTATTGATCATGACACTGCATCAGTAGCATCTCTCATATCAATACTTCAACAATTTTCAAAATATGGTAAAGAATTTCTGGTATTTCTTTGCCAGTTGCATTGTTGATCATTTTTCATTTACATATATTATAATTTTTATTTTTCTGAAATGTTGCATTTGTTAGGTTAAAGTGTACCATTTATTGAAAATTTTCT
Organism: Lepidium aucheri; assembly: GCA_900406435.1. Taxonomy (NCBI): domain Eukaryota; kingdom Viridiplantae; phylum Streptophyta; class Magnoliopsida; order Brassicales; family Brassicaceae; genus Lepidium; species Lepidium aucheri. The sequence continues at coordinate 16,247 of OVBA01003302.1, read as the reverse complement.
TGATGTTTTATATTTGTAATTTTTGTGGTTAAACGAATAGAAACTAATAGTGATATAGCCATTTGTTAAGGATACTTTGAACATTATTACCATTTGATCTAATTATATAATCTTCTGCAAAGTTATATATTTAAATGTCCACGTATAGTATGTTGTTTTTCACCAGAGTTTGACTCGAGAAAATTGTATTGCTCCACATGATATTGTTAAAAGTTTAGAAGTTAAGTTATGGATACTTGAAACATATACCGATTATATGTTATCATCAAAGTTAATTTTAGATTACATAACATCTAATATATTAACTAATATACACTGATTGACGATTATTTTGAAGATTGCATTAGAAAACGTCATTAAGCAAATATGCAAATATATACCAAGAAGAGTCTATATGTTATCTTTTAGTTTTTGAATTTTGTAAACATCTAATGTATAATCTAATGTTTTAGTGATGAGCGTCGATGTTGCAAGTAAGGCTTTATCATTGATTGAGGAGCATAAGGACATTGGAGTTGTCATAGCCAACGTTGAAATGCCTCACATAGATTCACAATCATTCATCACTACTTTGCTTCAAAATCATATTCCTCTAATATGTACGTTCGTTTTCACTTAACTCTCTTATGTTTATTGTTTTCACTTTATGTTTTTTCCATAATTTGACTCCCTTTTTTCTATGTTATAAAGTGATAAATCCAGAGATAAAAACCCAGGAAACATCAGATGTTTTGACAAAAGAAGCATGTTTTTATCTTAATAAGCCAGTTTCTGAAAACGACATCAAAAACATGTGGCAACATGTATTACTTAAGAAGAGCCAAGAGGCCAAAGAGTTGAAGAAACGAGACATAACTAAACAACAAGACAATGTTCAGGTTAAGAGGCAAAGAACAACTCAAACTTCTGAAACTGACAAAGAGACAAGAGATATAGTAAATGACACTCTACATGGTCTCTTTCAGTATAATGTTCGAAGTCGTTGTACTTTATGGACTGAAGAGCGTCACATGAATTTTTTATCTGTTATCTCTATATTGGGTCCTAAAGGTATGATTTATATTTCACTTTTAATCAATTACAATCTTTGTTTTTATCAATTTCTTATACTCGTTTGGTCTTGCAGATTCTGTTCCCAAATCCATTTTGAAGCTTATGAATGATCCAGACTTAAATTATCACCAAATCGCTAGTCACCTTCAGGTTCATTTACAATGTTCTTTTGTCAGCCTCATACATATATAAATACATAGATATTTATCGGTCATCTTGTTATAATTTGTTTTGTCAACAATTGGATCGATAATGTCCTATTTGATAGTCTAAAGTTCATACATTTTTTTTGTCAACATTGGGTCACAACTAGCCGGCACATTAGTCAAGTTCCTGCATAATGCAGGCGGCGGGACTCGATCCCAAGACATGCAAGTGCGTCTGCCTTTAGTGGACTTACCATCTGCCATTAGGCTAAAAGCCACTTGCAAGTTCATACATTTTTAATCGACTATTTGTTATAACTTTATTATAACAAATTTTATATTATTCTTTTAAATCATAATTACTTTCTAATTTTCAGAAATACAGAGCTAAAGTTAAGCAAATAAGTGATAGTTTGTCAAGAAAGAATCTCATTGAATGTAACCCTTGGTTAGATTCTTTGACACAGAAAAACTCATCTTCATCATCTATTGTTCAATGTAAGTATTCTCTTACTATACATGCATATACTTTCACTATTCTATCATTTTGTATAATATTTAGTGTAAATATTATATATTTATTTTCATGCAGCTTCAATTAATAGACCTGTTATAGAGGAGAATTTGGATATGACCAATCAATTAAGCAACTCTTTGATAGATCCCAATTATATTCCTTGGTCTCCAAGTCATGTTCTTCCTGAACAACAAAGTTTTGTGCCTTGTGAAACAAGTAATGCTACTTTAGTCAACATGGTCTCTCCACAACCCAATGTAGAAGAGAAGAGCTATGATCCGATTGAAGATATGATTTCTTTTGACATTGATAAGATGGATATGCTTCCTTGCTGCAATAATCTTATGAAGGATCATGATCATTCTCTGGAGTTAGGGTCGACAAGACAACAACATGATATGGAGTCATGTCAGTATCAAAATATAGAAGCTACAAATCGAAGAGAGGGCTTCAATATTGAAGACTATCGTCACTGCATAGATTGGATTGAAGAGATGATGAACAAAGATGAGAATTATCGTGACTACATAGATTGGATTGAAGTAATGATGAACAAAGATGAGACAGATTAATGAATATAAGCTTTGTTTTTGTATATTACAAATGCATACATATCATACATATAGACATATATGTTAATTATATACAATATTAATGGTGGTTTTTTAAAATTATTCAGTTCTTTATCTTACAATTTATGGTTTGAGATTCCATTTTCCTTATATATTTTTCAATCACTGAATTTTGTAATTTATCAAATTTTTTTTTGTCAACGGCATATGTTATAATCAATCACGAAGAAAAATGATTACAACAATAAATCATAAGCATTTTTCCTTACACGACGAGCGAGAACATCAGGTTTATAATTTAATTGTCTTGGAATGACAGAAAGAGAGATATGATGAAATAAAAAACTTAGCTTAGAAAATTCCTCTTGGTAAAAAAGGAAAGCTGGTCTCTCCACTGGACGATTGATTATTTGCAAAACCGTCTCACAATCTGTTAATATTTTCACCTCTGTGATATGAAGCTCCAAGAGAGATTCCATTGCCCATAGAACTGCTTTGATCTCTCAGTGAAGAGCAAAAAGACTCCGATAAACTCCTCGAACCCCATACTTTCTCCTCCCACTAAATTTAAAAAACAGCCCCCATATTTTGCAATTTATCAATTGGTCAAATGATTTAAATTTTACTAAGATTAGTCTTTTAATTGTTGTTTTAACTAAATCATAAACTTACCAATTTATTCAAACTAATACTTTGTTTAGTTTCCAGTATACTTTATAAATTCTAACCCAACAATCTAACCAATTACAAATATCAATTACATTTTGAATTATGAAATACATTTCTTATTCAACTAATTGACAAATTCTATTAATGTACTAGGATTATACTTGCGTTATAACGCGAGATTGAATTGTTTTGATTGTCTTTTTTGAACCGTGTTTATTTAGGTTGTTAGACTCGTGTTAATAATTTAAAATATTTTTTGAGATGTTATTTTAGAGATCCGAAACCCAAACCAAAATTGATCCGAATTAGAGAAATTGGTCATAGAATAGTGAATATGGTTACATTATTTGTTTAGTTTTGTTATGATTATATTCTTAATTCTTGTACCAAATATGACTTTTTACCAAATTCACCATTATTTTTTGTATGAATGAATTATAATATTTGAAATAAAAAGATTTCTTACTCTTTTTTTGTCACTCACAATAATTGATAACTACTGTACGTCGTTTAACACTATAAATACGTTAATGAGTTTCCGACCAGAAAAATAAATATGTTTCTGAGTTAACTTTAAAAATAATTTTTATTTAATTATATCATCTTTTTGATAATATATTAATATGGACATTAGTGTTGAGCAAGAAAATAATCTTATTTAGATTCCCAATTATTACGACTTTTCCTTAGTTAAATTTGTATTCCATAATCAATTAATTAAACAAACCTAGTTTTATAATTTTTCTAATCAAAACGCCATTAGTTTTAAGATGCTGAGAACCTTCTTGGACACGTGTCATCCACTCAAGTACCCTGTGGCCCGCAGCTGTTTTCACGCTTCCCTATCGCTTTTTCTTCTTTCTCTTTAGTCTCCTTCTCACAAATCCGGAACCTTCTTCTTCTTCCTCTCATCTTTCGAACATTTTCAGGTTTTTTTTTTCTTCTTCTGATTAATCCTTGTTACCCTCTCTCTATCAATCGCAATCATCTATAAAGTTTTTAGCTTTTTTTGTTTTTCGTTATTGAATCTTTGATAAAGAGGTTTGGAAGAATCAAAACTGTTTTGTGACGTTTCTTCTTGTTTAATTGCTAAATTACTAATTATTATAGCTGATGAATGAAGAAAACTGTGTTATATTTGATGAGTGATTGATTTTTGTTGTTGATTAACAGTAATGGCATCATCAACAGCTCTTATTTGTGATACTGAGGCCTGGAAGGATTTGAAGGTAAGTTTTAGAAGATTTCATTGTGGTTTAGTTTTTAAATAGTGGCTGAGTCGATTTGGGATATTGGCAGAACCATGTAGAAGATATTAAGAAGACCCATTTGCGTGATTTGATGAGTGATGCCAAGAGATGCGAGTCAATGATGGTGTATGTGTTGTTCTCTATTTGTTTTTCTGTTGTCTGTTCTATGTATGTAATGTTTGATATTTGACATTTTGTTGATTGGTGCTTAGTAAATCAAAGTCATTGAATGCATTGTCGAAGGTCGAGTTGTGGGCCATTGCTTTGGTGTTGAAAAACTGTTATTTGTGAGTTTTGATATCTGTTGGTATGCTATATAATCAGGGAATTTGACGGGCTGCTGTTAGATTATTCTCGACAGTGTGCAACAGTAGAGACAATGAACAAGCTTTTGAACTTGGCAAAGGTGAGGACAGATGTTTATTGGCAGATTTCATAGATTTCACTATGAAATGTTTAATCATTTGTTTTTGTATGCAGGCTTCACAGTTGACAGAGAAGATCAGCCGCATGTTCAACGGGGAGCATGTGAGTTATCCTGGATTTCCTATTGTGCTATAGGAATAGCTGTTAACTCGCTCTCTATGTTTGCATAAACTTTTTCTCATTCTCTATTTTCTGATTTTTGTTTGCATAACTTTCTGATTGGCTTCCTTAGATTAATACCACGGAGAACAGGTCAGTTCTACATGTTGCGCTCCGTGCTCAGAAGGATGCAGTTATTAAAGCTGATGGAAAGAATGTAGTTCCAGAAGTATGGAACGTTCTAGATAAGATCAAGGAATTTTCTGAGAAAATTCGCTCTGGTTCATGGGTAATTTGCAGATGCCATTCTGAAACTTACCTCATAACAATTTCATTTCCATGTACTAAGTTTTCTGTACTAATGGACAGGTTGGAGCCACTGGCAAACCGCTGAAAGATGTTGTTGCAATTGGTATTGGTGGTAGCTTCTTAGGTCCACTGTTTGTGCACACGGCTCTCCAAACTGGTAACTGCATCTAGTTTTAGCACCTAGCCTCTTGCTGGTGTTTTTCTAGTTTTGTTCTAATTCAAATTTCTGCTTTTATATGCATGTTCATTTTCAGATCCTGAATCTGTAGAGTTTGCTAAAGGGCGCCAGCTCCGTTTGTAAGCACTACATTCCTCTAGTTATATTGTTCCATACATAGGTGTTTCTGTGTGTGTTTAATCGCAAGGCCTTGGTCATGTCTTGACTGATATGTTTGTCACCATGGTTTCAAGTTTCTTTTGTAGTTTTTTCAGAAATTTCTGATCATGTGTTTCTTTTGCCATCAATTTTGTAGACACCATACTTTTTGTTTATTTAAATTTCGCTTAACTTAGTAAGAGGTGGCTGTACATAACTTATTTGCTTCCAGTTGTTTGTTTCGAACTCTATTCTTTGTTATATTTTCTTGTTTTGAGAAAGTATATGTTTGTGCCTATATTTAATTTGTGTTTCTTTCTGCAGCCTTGCAAATATTGATCCTGTTGATGTTGCAAGAAATGTTAAAGGACTAAATCCAGAAACTACTCTAGGTTCATGCTCAAACCTGTAATTTCCGTTGACTGAATCTTACTCTTAACTAATTATGAGGATACTTGTAACTCCAGTTGTGGTGGTCTCAAAAACATTTACAACGGCTGAAACAATGCTGAACGCTAGGACACTGAGGGAATGGATCACAGCTGCCCTTGGGTTAGTGTTCTCTTTGCTTGGCATCGTAATCTTGTTTAGGTAGAAGCTTACAAGTATTATAACTGGAGATCCGCCTGTCTCTTTCAGTCCTCTTTTCTGGCTATCCTGGTCCTGTAGTCATGAAATCACACATAGTTTGAGTATGTGCTTGTTGATTTTCCTGTTTTGTCATGTATAGAGCAAGGATCTGTGACACCTATAGTAGACACTAAACATTACCGCTAGAGGAAAGCTTTTAGGTGTATACATTTTATAAGATTTTGTTCAGAATATTTGTCTCTGTTATTCTAGCCATGTTTTGGGTATCGTAAATGAATGGCATTCATTTAACGTGTGATAACTTTACAGGGCTTCGGCTGTTGCAAAGCACATGGTTGCTGTCAGCACTAACCTTGCGGTATTTTTCCCCATAGTTTTTCTCGAAAGTTATTTCTTCGTTGTCCATTCTAGTACAAACCAAGAAACACATACCCTCAGAGTGTTATTGATCATGAGAAATTGTTGGACACGTTAATCTAGTCTCGTAAGAATTGTATTATCTGCCGGACCATGTAGACTAATAATAGTTTCCATTTTCTTGGATTTATGATTCATTTATACTTCTTTCTACATGTTTTGCCTAACAGTTAGTTGAGAAGTTTGGTATTGACCCAAACAATGCTTTTGCATTTTGGGACTGGGTTGGTGGAAGGTATAGTGGTAAGTTCTTGTCTGTTTGGTTTGATTGATTTCTGACTTATATCTACAAACTAAGTCTTTAGCTGAAACTCTGTTGCAGTTTGCAGTGCTGTCGGAGTCTTACCATTATCTCTGCAGTATGGATTCTCTGTGGTTGAGAAGTACGGTAGCTTCTATTCGTCATCCCTCTCATAAAATGGTTTAGGCATAAAAAGCAATGCATGTCTGTCTTAAAAAATTTGTCTGACATAAGTTTGCAGATATTCTGGTTCTAACTATAAGACAGACTGGAAGAATTTGATGTACTGGTTGTAACTATAGAAGTAGTCTCCATGTTCTAAGATTTTTGTTTTTTTTCTATGTTTTTTCCTTTTTCTGAAAATTTTCATTCTCATTCCCTTTATCGTTGAAAAGGATTTCTATTTTTCTTGATCGAGAAGAAAACTTCTTAGTAGACATGCTCGATATTCAGTCCCTTTAATGGATTGCAGGTTTTTGAAGGGAGCTTCAAGCATTGATCAGCATTTTCAGTCCACACCATTTGAGAAAAACATACCTGTGAGTGCTTTACGGTGGTAATCTTTATTCGTTATGGTTGCACCGTGCTATGTTCAGCTTATCTAGTATTACCCTCCCATGAAGTTGCTTATATGCTGTTAAAAGAAAACATGCCCATTAATATTTTCAATAAAATCCCTTAAGTTAGCATCAATTACTAGAGTGAGATGTTGATTTAGTGACTCTTGATGATTTCAGGTACTTTTAGGATTGTTAAGCGTATGGAATGTATCATTTCTTGGATATCCTGCCAGGGTAAGTATCGACTCCTTCAACAGCAAGCTGAAATTTTCTTCTCAGCTTAAGATATTTTGCCTCCTTCTAAATCTTTTTGTTTGCTCAGGCGATCTTACCCTACTCGCAAGCGCTTGAGAAATTTGCTCCACACATTCAACAGGCATGTGAACTGGATTTCCTATTCGTATCCTTAATCATTGCTCCTTCATATTTTTTCGACATAAGAATATGTAGACATTATTTGATTGTAGGTTAGTATGGAGAGTAATGGAAAGGGAGTCTCAATTGATGGTTTACCTCTCCCGTTCGAGACTGGTGAGATTGATTTTGGTGAACCTGGAACAAATGGTCAACACAGTTTCTACCAACTAATTCACCAGGTACTTGCTATAGTTATTTTTTACTGGAAATTTGGTTCTGGCTTATTGAGGAATGAACTAAATATTTTGTTTATGATATCTCAGGGACGTGTAATCCCTTGCGATTTCATCGGCGTTGTGAAGAGTCAGCAACCTGTGTACCTGAAGGGTAGGCATATCCGTTCCTGTCGCTGTAAATTTAACTTGAGCTATTTTATGTATTCCCTTTTGAAACTTATGATCAGTTCTGATTTGAATTCACAGGAGAGGTGGTCAGTAACCATGACGAGCTCATGTCCAACTTTTTTGCCCAGCCTGATGCTCTTGCATATGGAAAAGTAAGACATTACATTTTGGTCATGGAGATAACTAGACTGTTGAGTGACCAAAGTTCCGTTATGAAATGAACTCTTTGGTTTTTACCTTTTCTAGACACCTGAACAGTTGCAGAAAGAGAATGTTTCAGAAAACCTCATTCCTCACAAGGTAAAAGTATTCTTGGACGAATGTTAAACATATCTTCTAATCTCTCAGTATATTAACGCAGTCCGGTACAATGTGTTGGTATCTTTCTACAGACATTCACAGGCAATCGACCTTCTCTTAGCCTTCTACTTCCAGAATTGAATGCTTACAATGTTGGCCAGGTCTGTCTCTCAGAAGGTTTATCATTATTGTCTTAAGATCACAGATGAGAGGATCATCACTGTATTTGTTTATGTTTTGTTTTCAGTTGTTGGCAATCTATGAACACAGAGTTGCAGTTCAAGGCTTTGTGTGGGGAATCAATTCGTTTGATCAGTGGGGAGTTGAGCTAGGAAAAGTTCTGGCTACTCAGGTGAGGAAGCAGCTTCATTCATCACGAACTCAAGGAACTGCTCTCGAAGGATTCAATTTCAGTACCACTACACTTTTGAAACGATATCTCGAGGTATGATGTTGTCTAATGACTCGCATTCTCTATTGTAGTTTATGGTTTTTCTTCATCATGATTCTAACATCTTCACAAATGTTTTTCTTCAGATGAGTTCTGAGCCACAGCTATGAAGTTGTTGCATCAAATGAACAAGCATCAGTTTCTCCTCCAACCAAACACATGAGCCATTCAAGCGATTTTGCTGTCTCTTTCTTCTCTTGTTATACTGACTTTAATCCAGATACTTGATTGCTACTTACTTTTAATCAAAGAAATGGCAACCAAAATTGGCATTAATAATCAACAGCACTGGGGTATAATATCAAATAACTGGTTTTAAATTAAGCCTTTTTTTCTTACAGTATATTTTGTACTAATGTGTATGCAAAAACATAAGACATAAAAGTATGTCCATTTGTTTGACCAAAAACTAGAAACAATAATGAAAAAACCACAATTTTTCAACAAAATTTGTAAGAGTATTTCGGGTAGATCGTCTATTTTCATTCAAAATTTTTGAATATAACAACATATCTACTTATATATTTAGATTATTTTTCTGATTTCATCTAAAGTATACATGTAAGGTATTAGATAATGACTATCCAATGCACAAATTCCTGTAGTTTTGTAGCCAATAATAGGTTACGATTGTAAACCATTAATAAACTGACCTAAACCCGAACAAATCTCAAATAAACAAATGAATCTGAGCGGGTTAGGCTAAGCGTTGTCAATTTGATATTTGTTCAGATCTAAAATTGTTTAATGTTCGGTTAATTAATGTTTAAGATCATAATCATTTATTGGTTTACAACAAAACTATAATTATCCAGAAATTTGTGCAATTGGATAGATTTTGAATATACTAGGTATAAAATTCGATAGCCATGATCTAATATTGGATGCAATTAGACCTTGCATGTATATTTTTAGATGAAATTAGAAAGAAAGTATAACTATAGATTGATCTGTTGTTATATCAAAACTTCTGAACAGAAATAGACATTTTTCTATAAGTTTTTAAAAAACCAATTTGACTAAATATATTTTACTATGTTCAGCAAGTGCAAAATATAACTCATTCAAAAGTAGACTATTCTCTTTGGACTTATTGAGTAAATTTCATTATATTGTTGTTGGTGTCAACATCATCAATGTAGGCAAGAAATAACATCAAACGACACATTAAATTGTTCGTTTTGCTTTGGTCCATATCATATTCGTTTAACAATTAATGATTCAATTTGGTATCATGTTTTTGATCGACTACCGACCAAAAGATTTGAACATCTACATATCTGGCTACCTGTTGATAAATCAATAATTACAAAATGAACATGATTGGTCTTCAAAAGTTTCGTTATTGTCAATGAAAAAATTCTAATACGTAACTAATATATTTTTGTTATTGATTTGATGTGTCAAAAGAGAAAAATGTCAAGAAAAACTGTAGTTTACAAAAATAGTTGAAAATTCATCATTTTTCATTTATAAAAATAGAAATCAACAAAAATAAAATAATATTCAATCCATCTAAATAAAAAATGGTGCTTTATTTTTAACTATTTTCGTAAGTTACTTTGACATTTTTTTTTCCTCACCAAAAACTCAATTATCACTAGACCTACCTAACTAAGTAAATTCAATCCACAATTTTCCATAGCTTTCCGAAATGAAATTATATAATTCTCTTAGTTTCTTTTATTATCCCCAATTTGTGGAAGCAAACAATAAAGCCCGGCCTGTACTTGAATTATATTTATAAATAGTCACACAATATATTCTAAAAATAAATTTCTAACTTATAAACATTTATATTTTTTTAGGTAAATAAATTATAACAAGACATCTAGTTTTTACTTTAGTGGTAGGTAATAAATCCACTAAAAGCAGATACACTTATCTATCTATGGATAAGTTCCGCTACCTACGTTATATAGGAATTTGGCTAAATGGGCCAGCCAATTATGATTTTTTTGTTGTTAATATTGGACCACAACTGACCGGTACATTAGCTAAGTTTCTACATAATATAAACAATAGTATTCGATCCTAGGAAGTGCAAATGCGCTTATCTTTAGTAAATTTACCATTTACCACTAAACTAAAAATTAATTGCGGCAACTGTTGAAAAAAAAAAAATTGTAACAGATATAGTATTTATTGGAATATAAACTCATTTTCCCTCCTATACACGAATTAAATAGATAATAACATCTATTGTAATTATTTAAAATTCCACGTCACACACTAAACACTTTTTTTTGTTTTGTAACAACATATTAAGGACAAAAAGAAAAAACCAAATCAAGAATCCTTAACCTTATCATTACGATCAATGGCACTTGAGTTCTTACAATGAGCAATGGCCGCTTGAATCGCAGCTTGTAACTCTTCCATTGTACTATCACTTGATGATGATGACGTTGAAGCTGAGCTTGATGACAAACCCGCCGTGGATACACGGAGGTGACCACTGTTAGTCGGAGATGTTCTCATTGAAGCTGGAGCTGAAAACAACTCTCCTCTTCTTCCTCTTATAAGATCTCTCTTATTGTATGATATTGTTTTGCTGCTTCCTTGATCTTTTGAACTCATTAATGAAGATGAGAATGAATAAGAAGAATTAGTTTGTCTTCTGTTTCGAAACTGCGTGCCGTTTTCTCTTCTCTGAAACAACATCCTTATGTACTTTTTGACTGCGTGACTTAAGTCTAAACTCATAGGTTTCTTCTTCTGAGTCTGATGTTCTTGTTCTCCCTCGCGCTCGTTGTTCTCAAACCCTTTTTTCCATTTCGATAAACCAAACAGAGAAAATGACTTAATGGATTTGTTCTTTACTCGATTCTCATCGTTTTGATTACCTCTGATGATGTTGTGTTTCGTCTCGACACTACTGTTGCTGTGAATATTCGCGCTGTTCTCGATGTTCTCGGTCTTGTTTGTGGGTTGGTTAGGTAATATATCTTTACCAGGGAGGACAATTCCATCATTAAACGAGCCAGTGGAAGTTCTTGGAGAGACAGGGACATGAGAGAGGAGGTGGAGAGGAAGAAGATGACCATGAAAGAAGATCTCATCGGCTGGAGATAAGTCTAAAGCGAATGGATCAGTTTGTTGATTAGACGATGTAGTTTTGGTTGAGTTTTTTGTGTGTTTAGAAGAAGAAGAAGATAGAGGTTGAAGAGAGATGGTGAAAGAAAAGTCATGAGAAGGAGAAGAAGAAGTTGATGAAATAGGTGAAGGTGATGATTGAAAAGCTTCCTGTTTAGGGTTTTGCTTTTCAGAATGAGAACTGTTCTTCACCTGTTGTAGATGAGTTTCCATGATGATTGATTGAGGAAGGACCAAAAAAAGAAAAAGGAAAAGAAAAAATAATCAGAAAAGAGATTTTTGTGTTGATCAAAGGATACGAATGGTATAATAATATTATTAGGTTCAGTCTTTTAGACTTTCAGTACAGTGAGAGGGTTCTATGTTTTGTTTCTTTATTTTATTTTTTATTTTTTTAGTTCGGAAGGCCAGAACTCAATTAATTAGCTTGAATCTGGAATTTTTGATAAGATTTATGGCATGATTTTATCTTCGTCTGACCAAACAACAACATATTTATCGAAAGAAATCGAAGTCAAAAGCAACATATTTACATTTTATCTCAAATCAATTTTTACCACGAGATTATAATTTTTTTTTTTTTGTCAACAACTAGGTTGATAAGGTACCGTATAGTTATATTTTTTCAAATTCATAAACTTCTATAATATCATATAAAATTAATATAATTTTTTGGAGTCAAATTCAAGTATAGAAACTGGTAGCACTTTTTATTCATAATTATTAGAATTATTTTCCGGTATTTCAGTAAGAAAATGACAAAATATATTGTAGGGGAGAAGATAAGGAAGCCGTGGAGATAGAGGACCAAAGAGATGAGAGAGAGAAAGAATAAAGAATGGTCAAAATACAAATATAATAGACGAATTGTGTCGTGTGGACAAAAGCATGTAATGCCAAATACATATGTTAATGTGGGAGCACATTCGTTCGAGGTGTAATACTTTATGATATAATAAAAAATACTAATAAAAAGGTGTAATATGTTATTCCATTCAATGTTTTGTTTGGATTGGTTTCGAATTTTTAAGGTATTTACCGCAGATTGGGATGCAAAATATAGTTGACAGTGTTTTCGGGTCACAGCTAGCCAACCTATTAATCAAGTTTTTATGTTATGTAAATGTAAAATTCAATTTTTAAATATATAAATACATTTGATTTTAATAGAATTACCATCTACTATTAGACTAAAGGTCACTTACATATAATTGAAAATTTTGTTGCAGTATAAAGTTTATATATTATATATCGATAAATAAATAGTAACACCATAAAATAAATAATTATCAAGAATGTGTTCTTTTTAAAAGTATTTCTATGAAATGTTCTTTTTTGCTGCCTTCTTCGAAATGTCTTCTTTTCAAAATTATTTGTATAAAATGCTCTCTTTTAATTAAAGACACGGACAACACGTTTACTTTTAATTAAAGACATGGACAACACGTTCACTTTTAATTAAAGACATGGACAACGAGTTCATTTTTAATTAAAAACATGGACAACGCGTTCACTTTTAAAAAAATATGTACATAAGTCTAAATTGTGTCCTGTTTGTTTATGTAAATGTAAAGATATGGACCAAATTTGTAAAACGAGGACAGAAAGACATGGACAAAAAAATATCAGCACGAGATATGGACATATAATGACACAAAGAAGATGATCTGGAGGAGGTTGCAAAAAAGGGCATTTCATATAATTAGTTGCTTAAAAAGGGCATTTCGAATGAAATTCCCTTAATAAAAAGTCATAGTCATAAAGGATTTTACAGACTCAAAAACGATTTTGCGATTATCTCAATATCGACGCTTCTGCTCGCTCTGAACTACAAGGCAGATTCATTGGAAAGGAAGGCGTGAAGTCTATCAAGGGATTGCACTCTAGTGAACAACGTCCCTCTTCTTTGGACACAGTTTTAGTTTATTTATTTTTCATTTAGTTAAGTTGACAAAAAAAAAATCATAGAGTTTAAATGTATTAAGTTGTAGAAATTTAAGTGTGGAATTGACATTTTTAAGAATCATATTTTTATTGTCTTTTTTCTGATCAACTGTATTAGTTTTAGATTTTTATAATCCATTGATAATACCACGTTTAAGATCTAAATCACCTATTCATAATAGATTTAAAATCTTTAGTCTTTTTATCAGAGAAATCTACAAAACCAAAAACCACATATATATATATATATATATATATATATATATATATTTCTATTGCGTTTGCACCGATGTTTTTAAGAACTTCCGATATTGATACGAGAAACATAACTCGAACAAGGTTTCCATGCAAACATAACTCAAACCAAGTAAAATTACAAATGGAAAAATATAAGTTCAAGATTGAGTGGGACTTTACTCCAATTTGTTTTACAAACATGTGAGTAGGCGAAACCTAAAATTGTGTCTCAAAATAAAAACAATTAATTTTATTTCAAACTCAAAAGTTTGGCAGTATTGTAAGTAATATACCCTACTCGACTTCGTGCACATGCCGAAACAGTAACAAAAGATAATACATATGAATACGTATGACCATATATTCAGTTATTCATTTCAGTTCTGTTCTGTGAATTATTCAGATTTTAATTTTAAAATTTTCTTAAATTGTCAAATTTTAGAAGAGATATAAGTTTAGTTTGGTTTAGACTTCGTTGAATTTGGGTTTCGTTTTAGTTATGGTAAATAACTTAGGACAAAGCTTAACATAACTAACTAACTTATGTAACAGTCAAGAAACATGTGACTCAGTTGACTTGGTTCGTATTTAGCTAAGTATTAGGTGGTGAGTTTAAATCCTACCAAATTCCAGTTGGAGAACTTAGATTATGAATCGGACTGCTGTCGATCAAATGGTTACTTATTGACAAAAAAAAATTTTATTTAATATTGTAGAGTTTTAATATATTTAAATTATATATATATATATATGAGATATTAATGATAAATTCATAATATAAGGATGTGAATAAAATTACAAAAAGAAAATTGAATTATTTAACATGGCTCTAATGGTACAATTTTACTATTGGTTGGGTGGGGTTAGTATGGGAGCGCGTGGAACTTGGTGAAGTTATTCTCCTTTTCATTTTGAGATCAAAACTTTTTTGGTAGGCGATGTTTTCTCTCCTTTTCCTCCATTTTTTTAAAGATATGTTTGCGGTGGATTGTGCAGATGTTCTAAAGATGATGGTTGAATCTAGACGTTGGTTCTAGAGTTTATTCAGTTTCTTTTTGCTGTTTTTGATTCCTAGATTGTTGAATTACAAAACTGATTTTCTACCATGTAGTTTTAAAGAGATATTCGAAAATCAGTTTTCTTGTAAATTTGTACATCAAGATTGGCTTTCTTATTTGCTATAATTTAATGAGTTATATTGAAAAAAGAGTAAATGGATACATAAATCCTAAACTTAATAATTTATGCGTTAGATATTTCCAATAAACAAAATGTGTTTTGATTGCGGTTTGTAGAACTAGATTTTGTAATTATGATATTTATGAGATGATGGATGGATTTGAGGCGTTTTGCACTCATATCTCAAGAGAGTTTATTAGAATACTAGATGATGTCTCGTGCTATACACGGGTTAAGTAATATTTGTTTGATTTATTTATTTATGGATTGATTTGTATGTGTGAATTTGTTAATTATTTAATTATATATATATATATTTTTGATATATTAAAAATAAATTATAATGATCACCAATATCTGTTGTACACGAAATATATTTTTTATTTCTGTTTACTTAAGTTTTGATGCATTACAATTTTACATATAAAATTTTTTGACTCGTGTTATTTACGTTTTGACTCATGTTCATTTATGTTTTAGACTCGTTTATAATCTAGGATCTGTTAGCAGTAGTTGTGTACATGAAAAAGAACTTGAAGTTATGAGTAAAAGTACGGTAAGCTCGAGTTGTAGGAGAAACTTGTAGGTTTCTAATGATATTAGTACTTCATTGTTCAATAAATTTTTTGAATTTGGAAACCAATTCATTCTTTTTTACATTACAGCAAATTTTATCACCCTAAAATATATTTTTTTATCAAAAAAACATATATCATAAAGTTTTTTTTTGTATTGCTCCCACCTTGTGGGCCTCAGATCCTACGTGAGCTATTTTATTTCTACTGGAGAGTTCTGGAGCTATTTTGTTCTCACCCTAAAATATATATATATATATATCAATTAATTAAAAAATATTTTAAATTATTATAAAGGTATTCACATAGATAAATTATTAATAATGTGCCTTAAAATCATAAAGAACCATATCAATCGTTTGAACATCTACTTATGTGTATATTTTCTAGAGTTTTAGAATTTTAACTTTACTTTAATCCCAGGTTTATTTGTTGGGTTTCAACGAACAAATTTCAGAAAAAATATACGATGAAGAAAAAAAAATCAAGAGAAAAAAAAGAGTACAAAAAATCTTTGGTGTTATTAAATTTGTCTCGA
>OVBA01003301.1:0-28711 GCA_900406435.1 Lepidium aucheri | reverse complement strand
AAGCATCAATAGCTTTAAAATCAGATAAATAAATTTTTTATAAACATTATCCCGCGCATCGTGCGGGTACAAGACTAGTTAGTTGTAAAATGCTTTGGTTGTTTTTGGTTACAATTAATCATATTTTTTTGGGTATTTGGTGAGACTCATTTACTTCCACTTTTTAAAATCGGAATAGAACTGAAACCAGACCTAAGTTTTAATATGTATTCATTGATTATCGCATTTCTATAACCAAAACAATCGGAATCGAACAAAACTAAAATTCAATAAATACTCATTGGTTACTACATTTTTAGAACTGAATGAACCAAATCGAATTGAAAGAACCAAATCGAATAGAACCAAAGAAGCGAATGGCCGGTGCTAATTTGATGTCAGAAATGGTAAATACAAACCTTAAAGACATTGGCATATTCACCAAAGTGTGTATCCAAAAGACCATTTATTCATTTCCCGCCTAAACCTACCTCCCTCCTTCGCCGGCGCGTCAATGGTGGAAATGGAACCGTCGACACAAGCGGCAGAGCGCATTGAACTTATGACGGAGTTTTTAGTGAAGCACTATTCCGATCAACTCCGTGACATCTCTCTCTCTTCCGATCCCAAACTTCACTACCCTCTCTTCCTCGAGTAAGCTCTACTCTCTCTCTTTCTCTCTACCTTTCCATGATTCTTCGTTCAAGCTTACTGTATCAAAACATACACATACACTCTTTAGATTCGCAGAACTTGTTGATGATAATCCGTATTTGGCGCGTCTTGTTTTCTCCAATCCTGAACAGTGTCTTCGTCAATTCGACGATTCAGCCATTCTAGCTCACGTATGTACTCAAATTTCCTCCCTCATATGATACTTTTTGGTTTATATGGTGACTCTTTAAGGAGACGAATGGATAATCAGATAGGGGGATTTGTTGTCTTTGGTTTTAGAAAATTGCGTTGGAGCATATGAAGAAATTTGAGAACAAGATTGGGATTGAGAAGAGATTCATACATGTTCGTATTAACACTAGTGGATCACCTCTAGAACGAAGTCCTGGTGTGTGCTTCTTTTTTTGTTTACAGTACTCTTTTATATATTCTTGTTTCTCTTAGCCAATTTTGGTTTTGCTACAGAGACTTTCCCAAGTATTGGACGGGTTAGAGTAAAGCACCGAGGGATTCTGCTGATGTTAAAAGGCACGGTAATTCGGTCTGGGGCTGTCAAGATGTATGAGGGAGAAAGGATGTACCGATGCCGAAAATGCAAGCATGTGTATGTTCTGTGTTGTTCTTAAAACCTGATATGCATTTGTCACCTCTTGTTCTTACTCTAGCTGACTGAATACACTCCTTTTATAGGTTTCCTATTTTCCCTGAGTTGGAATCAATCAACTCAATTGTGAAACCGCCCTTTTGTCCTTCTCAGGTTTGTCATCATATTCTGCTGTATTAGCTTTCATTTTCTTAACAATAACTGATCTTACAGTAGTTTTATATCTCTAACTTTGTGACAGCGTTCACAATCTTGTGAAGGCACAAACTTTGATCCTATCGACGATACTGTAACATGCCATGATTATCAAGAAATCAAAATCCAAGAACATACTCAGGTTTTAGGTGTTGGGGTTATCCCAAGGTCCATTCTAGTCATCCTGAAAGATGACCTTGTTGACAATGTCAAAGCTGGAGGTACATACCAAGGGTTTTGTTCGTTATGGCTATAATTACAGAACTCATCGTAACTATTCTAAAGGCACCAGCATAACTGCTCTACCTCCTAGTAGTACTGAATTTTGTAACAATTTATTGTTTTCCTTTTATGCAGATGATGTTGTTGTCTCCGGAATCTTGACTTCAAAGTGGTCTCATGACTTGAAAGACGTTCGCTGCGACCTTGAACCTATGTTGATTGCCAATCATGTCAGGTATTTGGCTTGAAAATGTGATAAATCAGTCCCTATAAATTAAATTTATCAAGCAAACCTTTGCCAGTCTCCGCTTTAACATTGAGTACAGATATGGTACTGGTTTGTTTGCCTAAAACAATTATAAAGGCTAAGCTAAATCATGAAGTAACAGTTAGTTTCCTTTGACTGAGTATTTTGGATCAGATTATATATTTTAATTTCCTGAGTACTAGTTACTATTATGCATTACAATATTGGTTATTAACTCATTTCTACCTCTTTTCACCTTTATTTTGCCACAATCCAGAAGAACAAATGAGCTCAAATCAGAAATTGATATATCTGATGACTTAGTCGAGAAATTCAAGAGATTTTGGAGTCACTTCCGAGACACTCCTTTGAAAGGTAAAACCTTGTTGTTCTGCCTGTTTCGTTGCAGCTATTATGAACAACAATTCCCCAACCATCTATGTCTCTCTTATTTCCGAGAGAAGATCTTAAGTATAATATTTTTTAATATATATGCTATATTCTTTCGTATTGTGGTTAAGTCAGGAAGAAATGCTATTTTACGCGGTATTTGCCCCCAAGTCTTTGGACTCTTCACTGTTAAGCTTGCAGGTATGCTCTATGCATATTTCTTGGTAAACATCTCTTATCATTGAGGTTTTTAGAGAGATTTTAATTGATGTGCATCTGTTAATATGCAGTTGCCTTAACACTCATTGGAGGTGTGCAGCATGTTGATGCTTCTGGTACAAAAGTACGGGGAGAATCACACTTGCTTCTTATTGGTGATCCAGGTCATAGTCAACTACTGAGTATTATACTTTTTATATATCTATGCATGCCCTTATACTGTGGTTGAGTTCCAAAAATTTTCACCCAAACTAAATTAATTTGGAACTCAAAACCCTTACATGAGACTTGAGAAAAATATAGGTCTTGTGTGTGTTTTCTGTTACTAGCTAATTGAACTCTATATGGGAGTTACTTTCATACAGACCCGTCTTTTAAGCTGTCTATATCGGGCAGGCACTGGAAAATCTCAGTTCTTGAAGTTTGCTGCAAAACTAAGCAACAGAGCCGTAATCACAACAGGACTAGGAAGCACAAGTGCGGGATTGACTGTAACTGCAGTGAAGGATGGAGGTTAGCACTCTAATCTTTTGCCTGTTTCTTGTGTTGGATCCTTCATAACACTGTTTTCGTTTTTCATTTAGTCTTATGAATTTGTTTCCAGGAGAATGGATGTTGGAAGCTGGGGCCCTTGTTCTTGCAGATGGTGGACTTTGCTGTATTGATGAATTTGATAGGTAGTCTCGAAATGCTAGAGAGTAGATTACAAGAATATTTTTCAGTAATCCGTAGTGTTACCTGCTTAAGAAATTTGGTCTTTGATGAATTTGAAAAGTTTTGTTGTCTTAACGAAAGTGCTTCTTTATCCTTTCCGTAAGTATGAGAGAGCACGACAGAGCAACCATACATGAAGCAATGGAGCAACAAAGTATAAGCGTTGCCAAGGTAAACCACTCTACAGCTTCATGTAAATTTATGTTTTCTTGTTGCAGCAACATCTCCTTTATTCAAATTGTACAACTAAATCGGCCTATGCCTAATTTTTTTCAGTATCTTTCTGTTTCTTATTGTATCTTTTGTGAATATGAAGGCTGGCCTAGTAACAACTCTTAGCACAAAGACAATCGTGTTCGGTGCTACAAATCCTAAAGGACAATATGATCCTGATCAGTGTATCCAATTTAGATGTAGTAGACCCGAAACAAGCTTTTGCTTACATGCATGCATACTGTTTTTGAAATATAAAGTGGTGATATAACTTAAAAATTATATTTCTAAACCATCAATTAGCCAACCATTCTATTTGCATTTGGATTTATTTGCTATACCTTTTCGATATTTTTCTTCAGAAAGTCCTTAACTGAATCTAGCTCTTTCTGTCAACACTGCACTCTCGGGTCCCTTGTTGAGCAGATTTGATATCGTACTTGTTCTTCTAGACACAAAAAATCCCGAATGGGATGCAGTTGTATCTTCTCACATCCTTGCTGAGGTAAGTTCCTTTTAAAAAGTCTATATTGTGTTGCATACTGAACCCTTCATATTAAGACGTCTTAAATAATCTGATGAAATAAACCTAGGTGCAAGCAGAGCAAGGAAGAGATGTCGATGATCTGACAACTAGTTGGGCACTGCCGATGCTTCAAAGGTACAAGATGTGTATATAGATCCTAAGATCCAATATCTGGAAGATTTACAATTGTTCCTTGCACAGAAATCCTTAGATCAACATTCATGAGTGCTAATAAATTTTTATGTACTGAACTATGCAGGTACATTCAATTTGTGAAAGGAAACTTCAGGCCTGTCCTGTCGAAGGAAGCAGAAGAAATTATTTCGAGTTATTATCGACTCCAAAGGAGATCTTCAACAAATAATGCAGGTATCTCCTGACGAATACTTTTGTTTTTTTTTTGTTTTGATGATGCTAATTATGTATCAACATGGGGTGAGGGAAGCTGACAATCATGGAACTGGGTCCAGCTATGAATCTTCTTATTTCATGGCTGACTTATTGATAAAGAGAATTGCTCTAGCAAACCATTCATATTGGAAGTAACCAAGATATTGTAGGATCAATTTCAAATTAAAATATAAGTAGAAGGGACTGGGATGGACTCTTCTCTGTTTTTTGTCTAGTAATTCCTTACTCTCGTTAAGCATAGCATTGCCGAAACGGATTCTAGGACCGAATTGATGGGCACAACAAAACCAACTATAAGATAGATCCGAAGATTGGGTGAAATCTTTCATGTTCTTCATCTGTTTTTACTCTGAATTGCAGCGAGGACAACTGTGCGGATGTTGGAAAGCTTAATCCGTTTAGCGCAAGGTACCTCTTCTGTTATCATCTTCATTAGTCAAATTACTACAAACAAAGAAAATGATATTAACAGTGTCACAACAGCTCATGCAAGGCTTATGTTCAGAAACGAGGTCACTCGATTGGATGCAATAACAGCAATCTTGTGCATTGAATCATCAATGACCATTTCAGCCATCGTAGACAGTATGGGGAATGCGTTGCACTCTAATTTCTCCGAAGAACCAGATCAAGAATGTATCCTTTTAAAACACCACCTAGCTTTTTGTTCCTCCATATGTATATGTTCAAAGTCCTACATTTTAGTTATCTGTCATCGCCTGAAGCATTGACACTTGAAAGTTTTGTTTCCTTAACATAAGGCAAACCAACAGACGGGAAGCAAGAGAAGATCATCCTTGAAAAGCTAAGAGGAGATGATATCATTTAGTGACTTACTGGCTTCGATGAGTGGTGACATTCAGAGAAGGGTAAAGGTCTACTACATTTCTCTTGCTAAGGTTTCATTTATACATATATATTGTCTTTGGTCTCTAACATCCGCTCTTAGATCATCGTAGATTTCGTTCTTTTTCGAATGTCGGAAAACATGATATAGTATCTGTCAGTAGATTAAGTTCACAATTTCGATATGATCCTAACATGGAACGTGCACTCTGTATAAAGTTCCCGTGTTATTACCAATTTACCATATAGGTTTCCAGTTTTTTGTCACAGAAGTTAACATTGGAGAATCATTTTTAATGTTTTTACATAACAAAAAGATAGTTATTTTTGCTTTAACTTTTACTTGGAGAAGTGGAAAAAGAGATGTCAAAATTAAACTTACAATAAAAGGAAAAAGTGAACTTGATAATGAAGTTATAATCGCATAGATGAGCAGTGTTGCAACGGCAAGGTACACCTCATTGATGGTGGCTACTACGTTGGCCGCCGTGGAAGCTCGCTGGAATTATCCTCTCCGTTTGTTCAACAAAGATGTCAGGGCTCGTCTTCGTGCCATTGTTGCCACTTCTCGTCCATCTTCTTCTGATTTCGTCGGAGGCAATGATCATCATTCTTTATCCAAATCTGAAGCTTCCATGGACAGAGTTATTGGCCTTTGCTGCTTTGGCCCAACCACTGTTCGATTCTAGATCTCTTCTTTATGTTTTTTTGTTTTTTTTTTGTCTTTTTGTCAACAATTAGGATCAACAAGACCTAATCTATAATCAATCTCAAACATGTAAACCTTTTAACAATATAATGTGAAACAAATATCATTATTTGGAGTGGAATTCAGAAAAAAAAAGCAGCAGATGTGATACTTAAAGTACTTGACCGCATTTCTCTTTTCTATTATTTTCATAAATTTGATTGATATTTTTTATAATACTTCAACAAAATTGTATCTGCAGTATTCTATTTTGTTAAGAGGTTAAGTTCACATCTGATGTCTTTCTCACAAGAATTGGATTTCACAGAAAATCATTTAATCTTCATATAATATTGTTTAGAGTTTTTTTTTTATTATTATTATTGGACCACAACTGGCTAACCTATTAACCAAGTTCATATGTGGGACTCATCTTTACATGTGCAAGTGCACCTGAAATTGTGCTATAGCTAAGATTTTGTCGATCTAATTAGTGATAAAAATAAAACCACAAATTATAACTCAAAAGTCGTTTGGTATATTCTTCTTCTACTTCATTCTTTCTAAATTAAATCTCAAAACTGCTAATCTATGTAAACTCTATTTCTGTTTGACTTTTGCAGCTATTTAACATTTACAAGTAATACCCCTTAACATAATAAATCACAAATTATATATAGTTTTTATAAGCAAATCACTCACTTTTCTTTGGCCACAAATATTTACAATATTCTCCAGATACGAGAGATATACAACAACAAATCATTAGCATTGCGTGATAGTCCACATATATAATTGAAAAGAATGAAAAGATTAATTGTTTTGAAGAATCTTTTGTTTTGTCCAAATTAGAGATGAAGAGATTAATTGCGTGAAAGTCACTTAGAGTTTGCTTCTTCTTCTTCTTTTTCTTCTTTCTTTGGTTGCTTTGTTTCAACATTTTTCACATTTTTATCCACTAAAGGCTCAATCATTTCTTCCATATCATCCAAGTCTTGTTGCACTTCTTCCACCTGCAAGTAAACGGTCACAAGACCGTTAGATATAGTTTGTATTACGATACCATATAGTAAGATTGTGTTACCTTGTGAAGAAAATCTTGGGCTAAATGTGCTTCATGAGCTGCAACTTCTGATATATGTTCCACAACTAAAGCTACTTGTCTAAGTTTACTTTCCTCAGGCAATTTCTCTGCCATTTCTTTAGCCATTTCATCGGTAGCTGTCGCGACTTTCTCCACCATTTCTGCTACAGCTTCTACTCCTTCAACGATTAACTCTGCCTCTCCTTTTATCACATCATTTAAAGATATTATGCATGAATAAATTATTAGGGAATAATATTCCAATCGGAAGTTGGAAGTCCATATTCTAATATGGTATCAGAGCTAACAATAATCCATGCTGTCCAACCCGATCCGACCCAAAGCTGGTCCAATTATCGACAAGTCATCAATCCATCCCCGAACATATCGAGATTAATGGGGCTTATTAGGGAATAATATCCCACATCGGAAGTTGGAAGGGATCCCCTCTAATATATATAAGATATGAACTTCTCCACTCATTGCCAATTGATTTTGAGTTGGAAGCTCATATTCTAATATAAATATCTATAGTTTATGTCATTTTATTTTTGTTACTAAGTTCTTCTTGGAAAAATGTTTCATATTATCCCAAATGTTAAAAGATCTATTAGTAATTCAAAGAAGATTACATGAATTAGTGGGTACCTTCGATTCGTTTCAGTTTCTGTATTCTTTTGTTGTTCCAGAATGATAACACCAAGGACATCGTAGTACCCATGATCCATCCTCCCCTAAAAATTATTCTCCAAATTAGTCTTCACATATATATATGCTCAAATGATTTCCATGGAAGAATATCTAAATACCTAAAAAATATCCGAGTATCTAAAAAATACCTTAACTTAAGAAAAAAAAATTAGCCCAAAATTTTTCAGAAATACCCGAAATACCAAAAGATATATTATCAAAATATAACAAAAAATATTGAAATATTTGTATATATCTACATGTTTTCGGATTAATTGGGAAATCATGCGTTGAAATACCGTCAGTTTCGAGTATTACCCAATATCCACATGTATAAAAAAAAAGATTCTTTGGATATTTTTTTTTCAGTTCTGGATACTATCAGATATCATTTATTTCGGTTCAAAACAGTTTCGGTTCAATTATTTGGTTCCGGATATTTCATCAAAACCTAAAAAAACCCATAAAAGAATGTATAATATTTTATGGGTGTGTACTTCTTTTTTTTTTTAACTTATTAATAAAATTTGTTTCATGACCTATGAAATGTTTAAGCCCTTCCTATAAAACATACTGTGGTTAAACGTAAAAGATTGAGAGAGTAGTACCAGGAAGGAAACTCAAGCCACCGGTTTGGATCAGGAGAAGATTGACTCTTGGAATTGTACTTAGAACCATTACTAAAGAATCTCTTAGCATTAACTGGATATGATAACTTGAGACTTTGTGGACTGATTTGGTTATGGTAATCTCTTCCAAATCGCATAACAATCGCCGGACATGGATTCAAAGTTGTCTTCTTCTCAACTTTGTTGTAAAATTGTAAGACTTCTGCAAGTCCTTGCCTATACACACCATAACTTCTTGTCTGCATTCTCAAACTCATATACATAATCAATCTGTTTTCTGTAAATCAAGATGCACAAAAATTTATAGCCACAACTTTGTTTTATGTATATATATAATAATGTTTTCATTTTGTGTGTGATAATGGTTAAGTGTATGCTTAAAGATGCTTTTTACGTGTAGTAATTAAGACTTGAGAAAGAAGTTGAACACGCCAAGAAATAATCGGTTGTCTTAAACCAAAAAAAAATTAAAATTAAATAAAATTAATAATTTATATTTCTTTTGTTTTTATTTGGGTCAAAGACATGTGTTGTTTTTTTCATTTATTTATTTATTTATTTTCAAATGTATATGTATTTTGAGTCATTTTTATATATAGTTTCTTTTACATGTTTTGCAGTTTTGGTCAGTCAAATGTTTTGATTTGTAGAATATCAGAATATGCAGAGATGTTTGTATGATTGAGTCATTTTTTTGTTAAAGGCTTTTCATGTGTGATTGAATCATTATTTTAACTATATGAATCTGCCGAGTTGCTCTCAGTCTGGTGGTTAGGATGATCCAGCTAATGATTTGATACCAGGGTTCGATTCTTACCCGCTGCATTATGATAACTTAAAAAAGAATTTTGGAATAGACTTTAGACAATTGATCGGACCTAAAAAAACTATATGAATCCTAAAATCGTGTAAATTTCTTATAAAGGTTTTACAGAAAAATAATACTAATATATAAGGATTTATTAGAAAAAAAAAATGCTAATCCAACAGGCATGTAAATCTTTTTATAAAAAGTCATAAATTATGGTTGTTCGAACATTTCTGACTTTTTAAAGAAAACTATAAATAATATTTATTCTCATAGTAGTTGTAAAACAATTAGACCAACAAGCTTTCTTAATCTAAGCGTACACTTGAGATATTACTTAGCGACCTAGGTAGATTTGAGGTTTTTATTCACTTTCTTATTGCCATGATAAAACTATCGTTTAATATCAATACGAAAGAGTAACAACAACAAAAGAAGTATAATTGGAGTTTTATGAAGGCTTTTGCGAAGTGGGCATTGCAAGAGATAGTGAAGTTGGAATATCCTTCCATTGTTGTGTTATAGTCTTGATCTGAGTGAAAAAGTCTACTCCTGCTTTGCCTGCAACAATTATCACTTGACTATATAAGCAAAAAGAGAAAGAGATTTCATCTTTCTTCTGTTTTGTTTTGATAAAACTTCTTTACCATAAAAGTTCAGATCTCCTGCAAAAGAGGCTTTGTTCCCAGTGAAGGAGAAGAACGGTAATGGAACCGGAATTGGAACATTAATACCAATCTGTACAACATTAACAACAACAAAGGAGAGATCAAATAAGTCAAATTGGATTCATATTGTGTGTTTTTTATAGTATTTAAGTTCCTCATACCTGTCCTGCTTCTATTTCCATTTGGAACTTTCTTGCTGCTGCTCCTGAAGAGGTGAAAATAGCAGCACCATTCCCGTACCTGTTGAAGGTGTTAATAGCAGATTGTTGAAGAATATGAGAGTATTATAGTAGTCCATTAATGGAGTACAAAAGGGTGTTTACTTGTTCTTATTGATTATGGATATGGCCTCATCAAAACTGTTTGCCTGTAAATGAATATGTCACAAACTGATTAGAATGCATAGATCTCATGAAAGTATGATTGAAATAGAACTAGCTTCTTTCCAATCTGACCTCCATGCAGACAAGAACAGGGCCAAATATTTCCTCCTACAATGTGGCCAAAAAAAGTTCAATATAAGTTCCAAGTCGGATCCACATTGTTTCCTTCAATATCAGAATAATACCTTGTAACACTCCATGTCTGGGGTCACACCAGATATTATGGTAGGACCAATGAAATTTCCTTTCTCGTATCCAGGAACCTGTTTATTATGAGTGAAGATATATAAACTTCTCAGAGGAGTCCCATCTATATGTTGCTTTCAAGATTTCAAAAAGATCATTGAATTCATCAATAACAGTCCAGCAATATTAGTTAAAGACATTTTTGGTGTTTCGTGATTACTATTTCATAAGTTCTATATTCAAGACATGATTGGAAAAATACCACAATGTTTCTTCCGTCAAGCAGCAACTTAGCACCATCGTCCACACCAGACTGAATCAAGCGGCATATCCGTTCTTTGGCCTACTCATTAAAATTTAGCAACGAAGTATGTAAGTTAAACAACAGAAAAAAAAAACCAATAATTTAAAGTGAATTCCAGCAGTAGTCATGCTCTGTAGCAGAGGTTTGAGCGCAAAAATACCTGTTTACTAATCACAGGACCAAGGTCTGCATCTGGTTCTAACCCACAAGTGACTTTGAGGGCTTTCGCTTTCTCAACGAGTTTATCCTCCCTGATTATTTTCAGACATGTCGTCGTTAATTTTTCAATACTGTCAAATGAAAAATATGAGGCTCACACAGCTTCTTCATCCACTTATAACACCAGGGACCTAAATCAACTAAATCAAGAAGTGTTGAGTTGTTCCAACAATCCTATTTATCTCAGAGCTGTGAAGCTTGGAAACCACACAAAAGAAAAAGCATGTTTATCACAAGAGATAATATATGACATCTGAGCTGGTTACACCGCAAAGACTTGAATTATTATATATATGGTTAAAAAAAAGTAAGCAGTACCATGATTTGGAATTGCCAACAAAAACCACTGTACTTAGTGCCATGCATCTTTGTCCAGCAGCACCAAAGCCAGCAGCAAGTAACGCATTTAATGTAGCATCGATGTTGGCATCAGGCAAGACAAGTCCATGATTTTTCGCCCCCATATTTGACTGAGTAGATAATATATTATAAGCAAATTGACATTGACACTAAAAAAAAAAGGAAGAATTTTACAGGGGAAACAATACAAGATGTTACCTGAATACGTTTGCCGTTTGCTGCTGCTCTTGCATATATATGCATTCCAGCCTTTAAGCCAACCAAGTCAAGTCAGAATACACAAGTTAAACCAACAATTGGAACTCAGAATGCCATATTCAGTTCTGGTTAACAGAAACCCAAGTCTGCAAGCTATGAGAGAGTAACAACAAAAAATATCTACTTACAGTGTTCGAGCCAACAAAAGAAACAGCCTTTATATCTTCATCATCACAGATAGCATTCACAGTATCCTGCCATGTAAGATACATTATTACTGATAATGCACAAAGTCAAGGTAATAGTGTGGTACAAATTAAATCTTGCGACAGTTATGAGGTAACTGTAATTGCAAAATGGAATATTCACCATACTATCCCCCAACGGGATCCTTTCTTATACAATTTAAATCCTAACAGTTACAAAATTTAGCAAGAGCAGAAAATTAAACATAACCTACATTGGTGCCATGAACGATATTGAGAACCCCATCAGGT
Organism: Lepidium aucheri; assembly: GCA_900406435.1. Classification (NCBI taxonomy): domain Eukaryota; kingdom Viridiplantae; phylum Streptophyta; class Magnoliopsida; order Brassicales; family Brassicaceae; genus Lepidium; species Lepidium aucheri. Next base: position 16,756 of record OVBA01003301.1, on the reverse strand, counting down.
AATCCGGCTTCCATTGCCAACTCTGCAAGTATTACAGAAGCACCTGCAGAAAGCAAATTGTATCACCATCTGGTATAACATATAAATCAACCAATATTGCAGGTCTAGAGTAGAACATTTATAAATATGATATCTAAGAGCATTTAGCTCATCACGTAGGACTTCCTGGTAAGATGTATGTATACTGGCATCAACGATATGATACGATATGATCAGAAAGTCTATATTCTGAACTTCCCATACATCAAATAAATTACACAGGAGCGTCCTTTAGTTGCGAAAATGGTTCCAAGCAGTAAAGGTGGAAAATTTGAGCAGTTTACCTGGATCCTTCTCTGATGGCTTTAGAACAAAGGTATTACCACATGTCACTGCAACGGGAAACATCTGCAATACCAATAACAGATAGAATACTTGACTTAATATAAGAGGATCATAAATTATAAATTGAAGGTAGATGCAGCCATTTGGATAATGTAAAAAGGGGTTAACATTATACCCATAAGGGAATCATTGCTGGAAAGTTGAATGGACAAATGCCAGCACAGACACCTAATGGCTCCCTAATACTATATGTATCAACTCCATTCGACACATTTGGAACATATTCACCCATTTGTAAGGTGGCCATTCCACATGCGTGCTCCACAACCTCTGTGTGTGAAAGCATGTAACAAACACTAATCAATATGGTGTTACTCTGCTTATCAATCACATCATTGAACCTGAAATAAAGCTAACCTAGACCACGGAAGATATCACCATGTGAATCCTTTAAGGTCTTCCCTTGCTCAGTCGTGATGTTCATAGCAAGTTTGTCCTATACTCCAAAGCTTCAGTCAAGAACATGTCAAAGAACAAAGCAAACTAGACCAAGTAGTTACCATATTCTTGCGTATAAGCTCTTGAAACTTTAGCATAACCCGCTGACGAGTGGTAATTGGTGTGTTTCTCCATGAAGGAAATGCTTGCTTTGCAGCAGATACTGCAGCCTTGAATTCTTCATTTGTTGTCAATGGAACTTTAGAAACAACCTCTTGCGTAGCCTAAAAACGAATGATATTACTTCAAACCCTCAACGCTTTGGTAAGAAAAACAAGACTAAACACACACACAGTAATTCAAATAAAGAGAGCTTACAGGGTTTATAACATCGATAAATGATGATGATTGAGAGTCAACAAAAGAACCTCCAATAAGATTTGGCACTTTCTGAAACATATAAACATGAGAAATCGCAACAGAATCTCATCAAAAGCAAACCTTTCTCAAATCCCAGTAAGGATACAACTGAATCCAAAAACTGAGCTTTATGAAATCTCTTAAACAAACTCACCGGAGAGTTTTGCTGCTGAGTAGATGGCTCCGGAGACATTGAGAACCAACAGCTTCGAAGGGCGAGAAAATGAGGTCTTAAAGGTCTCAGATTGTTCCCTGCAACACCAAAACAAAACTAGCATCGATCGTATCGAAGTGTACAGATTTTTTTGTGATAAACAAAGAGAATAGAAATTACCAGAAATTCGCAGCAACATCTTTGTTGATGATCGTATTGTGGTGTCGTCTGGGCTTTTTCTTCTTGAGTTCAATATGAGTCTTTTGGATTTGAGTGCTGACTCAAATGCTCATCAGTTTGCAAAGTGGTTGGATTTTAGAATACGATCATGTTTTATTTTTGATTACACGTCGTTAGATAAAGAACCGTTAGATCTATCAACAGTCAAGATTCTTTGTTTTGACTTTCACTGAAGTGGAAGCAAATTTTTTTCTGGTGAGAAAATGAGAGGAAAAGAAAAAAAAAAATTATTCTTGTCAAAACCATTTTAAGAAAACATTATTTTCTAATTTTATGTTTCTATAATATCATGGTGTAAATAATTTAAAAATTATTTTCAAATTTTTACCTTCATCATAAATTAAAATTTTCAGATTGTTTTTAAAAATACAATTATATTCTTAGATTTGAAGTCATTGTGAAGTGATATTGTCTAGTGAAATGTGATAAATTCATTAAAAGCATGCATCATTATATATCTAGGAATCGAGTCTCATTTTATATATTATATAGAAATTTGATTAATAGACCGACCAGTTGTGGTGGAGTGTTAAAAAAAAAAATTCATTTAGCATTAGATATAGTTATAATTCAAAGTCTACCTCATGTCCATGGTTTATATATAAGTGCCTTAGTTTCAGCCTCTATACACGATTTGATACATTTAAAGGATCTGGCTCCAATCCATATCACTTTTTCACTACAGCTCCTAGAATTATAGAACTGCTTTAGAATTGTAGATCAGTATATTATATTAAGTAACCAAAAATTTTGTTATTATCTGCAAACAATTTTGGATTTAAACATATGAATACATTAAGACTTTTTACCCCACTAAGTTTGTGGAATTGTTTACGAAAAAGCTGGATGTATGTTGTAAACAATATAAAGTTCATATGTCTCCACATCATCATGTAACTCTTTTCCTATATTTCCCACATTAGATGTTTTTATTATTGAAAATAAAAGAGGTTTGGAAGCCTCAACCTTACAAAAGAGAAGATTAGAAACAAGGAGAGCTAGCTCCTCAACTTGCACAAAAAACAAACAAACATAAAACTAGATTACAATAGCTAGTAGGCATCAAATCCATTGCTATATCATCATGTAACTCTTTTCCTATATTACAAATTGACTCTAATAATAATAAATTCAATTACAATTAAATATCCCAAATACAACTTGCTCAATTACTTCCTTTTATAGTTTTTTGGTATCAACCTTCACTTAGTTTGGAATGATATAGTGATCAACTAACATGAGTGTGGCTTTTGTGAGTTGATTGTTTTGTGGTTTAAGCATCTTCGTTGTTTATGTTGATTTATAGCATTAAATTAATGCTACATTTCACTGAATAAATAATTAAGATAAAGAAAAAAAAATTAGTGATGACTTTATACCACCTCTCTCGATAGTTTCTCATCATTATAAAAATTTAAAATAATAAGAAAGTAAGAGATGTGAAAAATGATCTCTAGAGACTTTGAGAACTCTATAAGAGACTCCTATGCCGTATGTAACTGTATGATTAGTTATATTTTAAATAAAAATTTAATTACAAAACTAATTTATATTAAAATATTAATATTTTAATTTTTTGAGAGACTATAAAATTCTCACCAATACAAATATTTTTAAGGATAATTTAGGAATCCGTCAATTCTGATTTTGATTTCTGCTAAAAACTAAAGTATATCTCATTAAAAGACTTTGAATCAAGCTAGTTGTCTATACTAAATTCATAGACATTTGTTGGACTTGGTATGGAGATGATTAGTTGAAAAATGGTGAGTAAGAGTTGAAACTCCGGTTTCAAACAAGTTGAAAGTAGCCGACGACAGATGGTCCAGTGGTGTTGTCACTTTACAAATCCTCAAGACACCAGGGATCGAACCTCCTACCTGCATGCAGTATAAGGTGGGGAATTAAAAGGTATTAGGCTAGTTGAAAAAAAAACAAAAAAAAAACAAGTTGAAAGTAGTAAATTATTATTGTTTAAAATTATGGGACGTATCATTTCAATAAGGTAATTCTGAAATATCCACTTTAAGATAACCTTAAAATTGGATCTTGGACATAGAAAATGAGATCTCTTAACTTATACATTTTCTCTCATTATTTTATTTCAGATTCTTTGTTTATAAAACTCCCACTTGCCTTCATCGTATCGAAAATTAGGATTTATATTCTCAATGTTTTTGAGATCAGCATTTGAACACTAAAGGTCTTAATGTTATTAATATTATATGCATGTATTCTATTTCTCATACATCACATAAGTGGGAATATTTATCTATAGAATGCTTTTATCGAAATAGAAAATCAAAATATACGATTACTAATTCCGAAAATTATAAAAGAATAACCAATATTTAAAAAAAATCATGTTTTACGAAGAGTTTAACTAGTGGCTTATGGAATATGCTTTAATGTTATTTATTACTAAATAATTAGTTCCAGACATTCAATTTTTTGGTTTGGTTTGGGTTGTAAACATAATTTGAAGGAATTCTAAGATCTTTAAGCAACATAACTAATCACATAATAGAATCATAAGAATGGATTAATGTTGCTTCTATTCATTATGTGAACAAGGGAATGAGAAACCTTTAGGATTTAGGACTTTTAGGTTTCTCTCCCCTTATTTATATATTTATCTTTACGTGTTGTGTTCTTTTAAGTATAATTGGGATATATTTATAATGGACTAATGTTTTATATTTATAGGCGAAAAAAAGAATCTAATTTATCTCTAGTATTTCTATAATTAATCAATCTGAACCGTCTATCAAAATAGATATTTATTACAAGTAAAATCTTTATTTATATTTTTAATTAAATACCAAAATTATTAAATAGTAGCAATATCCAATAAAAACGGATAACTATGGAACCACATAATATCGAAAAGAAATATTTTTCATATGACTCAATTTTTTTGATTTTGGAAATATAGTAACAATATAGATACCTTACCGAAATTTAGTTCAGTTCGGTTTCATTAATTTCGGTCCAAATAATTAGTTGAAATTAAACCAAAGTATATCTGAATTATTCTGGTTCTCAATAGATTTCTAGTTGGGAATGAGTTTTGTGATTTCTACCCACAGGTCATTTACCATTGAGTGTAGATCTTTCTACTTTTGGATTCTTTTAATGTTGTCTTTGGCAAGTACAAGAGTTTCCACATTAGCCACACCTCTTCGAAATGCTTTCAAGTGCACATGCCCACATTTAATCTTGCTAATCAAATCTTGTCCAAACTTTTTTTTACCATTAGCTATTTAAGCAAAAGTATCCTAACCAATTAGCTAGCCACAAACCGACAGTCCTGAATATATTGTAGACAAAAAAAACCTCTTCCAAATTAACTAAGAATTTGTACGGAATCCATTTCGGAATAAACCATTTTGACGTATTATAAATAAAAATCTATTTTTATATTCGATTATCTGGAAATTAACTTAGCATTTTTGATATTTTTGAAATCAAAGAATTTTAACAAAGTTTTCAGTGAATATATAAAAGAAGTTTTCATTTAGGCCGGAATTAACGACTTCCGGCCTTCAAATAAATTTCTCCAAATTTTCCTAACACAAAAATTTATTTTTATATGTTATGTTTTATCTTCAAGTTGTATCGGTTTTGTACCAAATTTGTTTTACTGCTCTTCTGATCAAATTTTAGTTTTATCTAACGAGGTTTGCTAGTTTCATCTGAACGCAGATTTTGAATTCTGCTTCGTATGCTCTTAGCCATCAATCTCATTTTCAATGATTGAAAAGAACCATCTTCTCTTGAGATTTGTTTTTCTAGGTTGCATCAAACCTCCTTTGTATCATCTTTCTTCCTCTTCCCTTGTTTAGTTTTTCTTGCAAAGTTGTTTTTATTTTGTAATTTCTCTATGCTAAAACTCTTCTATTTCAATAGAATATCCTTTAACAAAAAAAAATATTTTTGACCAAAAAAAACACACTTAATAAGATGATAGACTTTTACACCTCATCGCTAAGGTTTATTGGTTAGATGTCACGAATAATAAGATGATAGATCACAATATGATGTCATCATACTCCATTATAAGTCTTGAATCACTTATAATCAGCTTTTAGATGCTGAACACTTGTGACTATCCGTATTCCTCTCTTATATTGATTTTTTATTTAAGAAATGTTATTAGTTTTTAAAACTTCACATGCTTTGAGGAATAAAAAAGTTAAGTAAAATTCTTTTTGGGTATTATATGAACTTTTAATAGAGCAGAACAAGCATAATATATTTTATAAAACGTTAATACAATCGATTTAAATTGGTATAGATTAACAAAAAGCGTATTCAAAACCTGCTATCTATTATTAGTTTATATCTTTTGATAAGTACGACTTCACGAGTTTTATATTATGAAAGCATATGCTTTTATAGAGCTCTAGCCAGCTTTGAAATCCATACTCAAGAAAACTTTTTATGCACATGCTATATTCAATCAAAGCTGATTGATACATGCTTACTGAACAAAGCTTGCATTTGGTTCAATAGAAGCATGCTAGAAATAGATAGAGTTCCTCCTGATTTCTCCGATAACTTCAAGAAGTTCAAATAAAAGTGATTAGTAGAATAAGATAGGTCACACAGTAAATTAGCAGAGGTTTGAGTTTAATTGCCGCTCAAACTTGTAGAATTTGTTTCTGAATTAACAGGATTTATTCATATTTGGATGATGTGAAGTCTCTACTAGTATGATGTCAGAGATTTCTGTCTTTTCAAATGTAAATATTTAACATGCTATGTAAGTTTCTAACGATATATATCAGATTTGATTGGATTACTCTCATTCAAGATGAAGGGAAAACCATTCTATAACCATATTTGAGGGTGTGTCTGTAGTCACTTGAACAAAACAAACCATAATATAAGGTATTTCTCTATGTTTTCTATTAATTATATCATTTTAAAAAATCATATTTTTTGTAAATTAAATATGAATATTTAATATATCTTATCAAATGAATTATAATAAACTCTATATATTTCTGACCTCAAAAATAAATCTCATTCGCATATTATAAGTTTGATTATTTGTTTACTAACTTATTAAATTAGTTAACATGATGCATATAGTACAGTTGGATAGTCGATAACTTAGTCTGACGTTAAGTAGTGAGTTTGAATCTAACATAGTTCCAGCTAGAAAATTTTGACTATGAATTTAGCTTTGTCGATCTAATTATTGTCGATAATAATAATTTAGTTAACATATAACCAAAATAAATTAATAATTAGAGATGAAATCAAAATAAACGAATTGAAAAAAATGAGGGTGAAAGTCAAGCCGAAAGATAAACAAAACTCTCTTCTAATCGATTACTCCCTCCGTTTTTAATTAGTTGATGTTATAAAAAAAATTTATTTTTTAAAGGTTGATGTTTTCATTTTCCTATACATATTTTTCACTCAACATTTTCTATTTTATCCTTATTTGTTTCTATAGTTTTAATTATAATTAATTTTTTTATTTTGTATTTTCCAACAATAAATAAGGCTAAATAAGACATTCCAAATATTTGTTTTAATATGTGTGAAATCTTTAAAACATCAAGTATTAAAAACAGAGGGAGTATTTAATTTCTTCAATTCTTCAACAATGTTTTTTTCAATAATGTACTATATAAAAATCTTATAAAAGTAATAAGAGTAATTAATCACCATTTAATATCATAAATATGATATAATGATAGGACATAATCTTTCAAACTTTCTAAACAGAGACGATAAGAGCTTTAATTCATAATCAAATATCTATAGATCACAACCACATTTATTTATACTTAATAACTTAACTCAATGACTCAGGATTGAAAAATTGAAGTTTCAAATCAAAGATAATATTATTTACTAAATATTATAATCCAAAAATATTTCTGCTGTCCGACTTTTAAAACCTCACAAATATCAAAATAGCTCACACAAAAAAAAGAGATAATTAATTAATTAATTCATCGGACAACAGTGCAAGTACAGAAAGATACTTTCAATGGAAACTACTAAATTACCCTTATTATTAAACAAAGCATCTCTTAATGAGCCACGTGTTGACCATCTATTGATTGTTTCAATACCACCTTGTATTAACGCCGTTGGGTTACTTCAATGTCCTAAGATATTTAAATCTCACGCGCTTGTCTTTAATGTGAATTCTACTCGCGTGTACGCTTAGTCAATGGTTTGACTAAATCAGAATTTGCGCATATAAATGCGAGTATGAAATAATTCTATACTCGTGCGAGTAGGGCTTTATTGAAACCTTACCTTGTAATAAAACCAGCAGTGGTTTTATACTCAATCTTTGCTCTCTTGTATTATAAACCACNTTAAAAACCCCAAAAACATTAAAAAAAAAAAAAAAAAAAAAATCGCAGAAGACATTTCTAGAGAAGGAAATAAATAAGAAGCTTCTCATCTTCCTCTGATTTATTTCCTTTTTATTGCAAACCCTAATCAAGTAAGTCAAATCTTCATGTATCAAATCAATCCAAGAAAATAGGAAAACCAAAAAAAACTTTTGAATCAGAAAGATTGATCATTCATGATATGTTTTTTGATGCAGTATAAGGTTTTGAGAGATGGGAAGAGGGAAGATAATTATACGAAGGATCGATAACTCTACAAGTCGACAAGTGACTTTCTCTAAGAGAAGAAGTGGTTTGCTTAAGAAAGCTAAAGAGTTATCAATCCTTTGTGATGCTGAAGTTGGTGTTATCATTTTTTCTAGTACTGGAAAGCTCTATGACTATGCAAGCAATTCAAGGTAAATTATCTTCGATCTTTTTCTTCGATCGATTGGTTTTCTCAATCGAATTCGACTCTTGACCCTCTTGTTTATACAATTCAACAAAGATTTTTTTGCATTTCAATTGCATTTTGCTTTGGCTTGTAGAGTTTGTACTTCTTCTGATCCGATGAATACTAATATGTAGTATAATTTGTAGACAAAATTTTCAGGAATGATAATGTCTCAAATCTACATATTAATTTCTCAATAGGGTTATAATATACATCTAATTATGAAGAATTATTTCAGATAAATATTTGATATTTGTTTCTTCATGTTTTGGAATACCAATTAATTTCTTATTTTTTTTCTTAATTAAGTTGATCTTATACCTTTTTTAAATTCTACATTTTACTTGTTTATTTGATATAGATTATCCAATTAAAACTTACTTAGCTAAATATGATATGAATTATATATATATATATACATATATATTCATCGAGACTTAACTTATTTTTTTTTCTTTATTTTTTTGGCTCATATATATGTACAAGTAAATGCATTTGATAATTCTATGTATGATGAAAATTTTGGTGCATCAAGATAATGCTTGATGGTTCATGTCTTGATATATCTTCAATTATACTAAGAACATGAACTAGTATAATTGCTGTATATGTTACAATTGTTTCTTCATTATCTTGGTTGTCTTTTGCTCTCATTTACATTATAGTTTTTTAAAAAATTGATAAAATTTGAGATTTTGAAAAGCTTATTTGATTTGTCTGTTATATGTATATATATGACAAAACGTAACTGATTTTTTATTTTATTAAGTGTATAAGTTACATGATCCCAGTTTACGTATATATGCACAACTAATTTACCAAAAGAGATTAAAGTCATTCATATGCATCTCCTCAAAATTATTGTTTACTATAAAATCAACAAAATATAATCAAATGAAACATACATCAACATTTAAAATACATAAAAACATGAGAAAGAAAATATCCAATTCGTTTCAATCCAGGACTGAACAATAGTACAAAGTTTTTATGGTTTCTAAACTATATTTGAAGAAAAGAATGAATGAAATAAATTTTATCTAAGTTTTTTAATAGTTTTTAATATGGCTTGTTATGCATAGAAGACATGCATATATATAAGTCACCATATTAAACATATCAAACATATCATATAGATAACAAAAACTTGTTTTCTTTTGGTTAAGTGTGGAGAGAATTCGAGTTGAAACTCAATCAATCACCACTAAACTAATTCTGAGTTTTCTAATGAGGATAATACATGAACTCATTGTTATACATTCTTTTTTTTCTACATCATTTTTATCCTTAAGGTTGATTATTTAACTTCCGACCAAAATAAAGTTAATTGTTATATATATATATATATATATATATATCATTAAGAAGTTATATATTGATTACTCAAATATATGTTAATTCTAAGCTATTAAGTGTTGTTTAAGAAATTTTACTCTAATGTTAGTAAAACAAGACCACATGTGGAAAGTAACTATGATTCTAAAATGAGAATGTGCATGATTTGGTCGAAAATGATAATAAAAGTTGGAAGTGGAAAGTAACTATGTTTCTAAAGCCTCAAAATAAAAAATGGTATGATCTATGTCTAAATTAACTATTTTCAAAAAAAGAGACAGGAAAAAAAAACTAAATATTTGTTGAAAACATTATAAGCTTCATATAAGACGATTTTATTTTTATTTTCTGGATGGATCAGAACGATTCACTAATATTTTTTGGATGTAGTACTTAATATTCTTGTTTTGTGTGATATTTAATACCAAAACTAATTCAAATATCACTTATATATATAGCAAAGTAGCATGGTCACTTGGTCAGTAACAACAAAATTAATGTTAAGTTAAGCAAAGATTTTCAGCTTTAAGTTAACGACAAATTTGGAAAAAAAATATTAGGAAAATGACAACTAGAAAAAAACAATAATACAAACGCAATATATATTTCTTTAGTCTAATCTTTTTTCACTTAATAGTTTAGAAATTTTTTTATTTTCCTCATTAAATTTTATGTAAAATGTTCTATTTTATGTAAACGAAAAAATATATTTATCATATGACTTTTTAACAAAATTAATCCTAAATTTAGAATCGTTTTAAACTTTTTTCCCACATGAAAACTAATGAACAAAAATTATATATCTCGTTAAATGTAAATGAACAATAAAGTTTTCAAAAGAGGTTTTAAGAAACTAATTTTATTAACTATATTTGTTAAAAGAATTATTCGAAATTTTGAGATAACTGTATTAATGTATTACTGATAACAGCTTTTTACCGTTATTTCTTTTTCGAATCTGGTCAGTATGAAAAGTATAATTGAACGATACAACAAAGTAAAACAGGAGCAGCATCAACTACTGAATCATGCTTCAGAGATTAAGGTATAATTCATATATCTTTAACTCATTTTTAATATTATTATTCATCGATCTCAGTACATTTGGTAAAACATTACCTTCAGAACTTTTAGGTTTTCTAAACGATATGTCTAGCTCGTTTCACAACGAAAAAAACTTCTTAAAAGGAGAATTTGTAAAGTAATATTTTGAAAACGTGTCTAAAAATATGTTAAAACTTTAGCTTCAATATTTATGAATTTAAGTAATGCATTCAAATGTCTAGATCAGATGTTATCTAGGATAGTTTTAATATTAATATAACTATGTTAGAAGTACAAACTTATAATATCTGATTTTCCCATGATTCAAAAGCTAATTTTGTTTGTAGAAACTTTCTATATTTTTGTTATATATCTTCTTTTATTTTGGGTTAAAAAATCAACACTATTTTTTTTCTATTTTGATATTACAAGTTTTGGCAAAGAGAGGTTGCAAGTTTGCAACAACAGCTTCAATACCTACAAGAATGCCACAGGTAAATTGTAAGATAAACTATCACATTGTAAAAGTTATTGACAAGAAAAAGGAAGGTCAAAACGAAAAAAATACAAAAACTTGACAAAAGTAGACTTTAATAGAAATTTGTATATGTTAGTTTCAAATTTCATCATAAAATAAAGTTATAATATGCAGGAAACTGGTTGGAGAAGAACTTTCTGGAATGAATGCTAATGATCTACAAAATCTTGAAGACCAACTAGTAGCAAGTCTGAAAGGTGTTCGTCTAAAAAAGGTATAATTACTTTGTATTTACGAATGAATCGATAAAATTTGATCCATAATTTAGATGAAATTTCTTTTATATTTGTTTTGATTGTAAATTTAAACATGTCACATATATTTTAATATCGAAAATATTCTTTTCTTATAGTGTATTGCTAAATAAGATAAGATGGATGATTTTTATATTTATGTATTTACGCAGGACCAACTTATGACAGATGAAATCATAGAACTCAATCGTAAGGTTTGTTAATTAGCTTTAAGTAACAAAAATTGCTCCTTTGAGAATGATAAAGAAGATTGACATATTTCTTCTTTTGATGGATTTTGTGTTTTGTTCATCTTTAAGCCAATCATGTTTAACTCCATTACAGGGACAAATCATCCAAAAAGAAAATCATGAGCTACAAGTTATGGTAGATATGATGCGTAAAGAACACATTAAACTTCAAAAGAAGGTGATTATGAAAAGACTTGATTGATAATTTTTTTCTTTGCTTTGAAAGTAAAAATCTTTGTAAGATATTGCAATTAAACCAATCATATTAGCTTAATTTCAATTTCTTACAAAGATTTTTGTTTTTTAAAGCAACAAAAAAATTGCTAATCAGACCAAAATGCTTTTGTTTAAGTAACCAAAAAGTATAATTACCCGTTTCCATAGAAAACATTTATGTTAAACTGAATTAACGGAGTAGTATCTTTAGTCAAGGTTAAATGTTCATCTTCTCGAATGGGATTTCATTGCAAAGAATCGTGTTGTTCGTATAATATTGTTAGAAGTTTGATGGTTATGCTAGAGATCATGACTGAATTGACAGTTGTAGTGGCCAACAGGTTCTTGGAAGACCAAATGAGATTGAAGGCAATTCAAGTGTAGATCTTATAAGCAATGGAAATGAAACACAGGCATCACCACAACTTCAACTCATACAACTAGAACCTCCTAGAGAAAAATCAATAAAATTAGGGTAAGTTTTCTTATTTATTACCATCAATGTGGTGAAGTAGTGATCTTAACGCAAAATTTGATTTTGATGTCCTTTTAGTTCAATCTCCGGTGGAAATAATACTTTACACCATTATTCTGCTATTAGCAAAGGTTGGTCCTAGACCGGAGAGAATTAGAGTTGAGAATCTGAACCTCCCGATTGAAAAAAAATTCGTACTTGTTAATATTTTTGACCATTTATTTACTCTGAAAATCAATAGAACTTCGATTTGGTTTCTTGTATATATAAATCTTTTAATTCAATCATATATATCTCTTACAGAAATTGTCTGAATTATATGTTAACTAGGTTACAACTTCCCTAGCAAAAGATGTTGGACAACGATCGATATGCGAAGAGAGGTCATAGGTCATCTTCATTAAAGGAGAAGCATGATCGGTCCAACAAATACTTTATGAAGTTTGTATATGACATATTTCTTTTTCTCATAATTACTTTTAAAATTGAAGTTACTTGTCTATGTACATTATCAAATAATGGTGTGATACGATTGTCAAACATATTAGTCATCATTTTATTACCTCTTGTGAATTTCTCTAATTCAAGCTCGTTGTAGATAATAAAGAAAAAAGGAGAAAAGGTAACAAAGAAATAACGGATATACACATACAAATATTGGGGAAATATTTTTGGTTTGTATTAATAGTTTTTACCAATTGGAATTTAGACTATACAGATTTTTCCAGTCTAAATGGTAACAAAATATAATTAATACAAGAATTAACTAGTTTGTAATCACTCGTAAACACAGTACTCAGTAGCCTAACTATTGCCCAATCTGGCGGGATGTGGCGAGTCTGTGTACCTTAGACCTAGGTTTTATTAGAATATTGATGCTTTGTTGATGGTTTGTGAAAAACATTGGATCTTTATTGAGGTTTAGACGCAGTCTTGTTCTTTGATTCAGTCAGTGGTGTATGGGAGCGCGTAGAATTAAAAAAGTCTCTTTGCATTACATTCTGAATTAAGAAAGTCTCTTTGCATTACATTCTGAAATTGAAGTAGTGCTATAAACAATGATGTATCTTTAGTTCCTTGAGAAGGAGGAAGTCGGACTGGCGACAAATTGTGTGAATTTCCAACATAGGATGAGTCCTGGCGTTTATCTTTTGGTCCTTTGGACAGGTAACCGGGGCGAGTCACAACAAAGTCCTATTTTGAAAATTTTGTAAAAATGAATCTTATTTATATATTTATTATTTCATGTAATATTAAATCACAAAGCAGATTTTCTTGTTTATAACATTAGAAAGGTAGTTTGTGATTCAATATCCGTAAACTCTATGTCACATGAGTGATCTAATTTTCTTAATGTATAAGTTGAAAAAAAAAAAGAAATACCAAAATTTACAAACAAAAGAAAAAATTGTTTTTTTTTAAACATAAAAAATGGTGGCGCCCATAGGTTTAGCACGTACAACGCCCAATCACATAGTTTTTGACACAAGCTAGACTTGTTAAACCACATGCCTTCATATTTTAAGAATTTCTGGCTAACCATTCTATAGGCACCCACAGAAAATTACTCTCCTCTCTCCAAATATCTTCTTTTATTTATTACAATTCTATCTGTTCCCACAACAATTATTTATATATATTGCAGTTTACAAAACAATCACCAACTTATCCAATTCTCCATTGTTGACAAACATCTTTCTGATTCTTCTGACCCAAAAAAAAAAAAAAAAACTCTTCTTATTCCATCAAATGGCTCCATCTGCTGCAATGCTTATACTGTCACATCCTCTAATTAGCCACAAAACAACAACAACAAATCAATCTTCTTCATCGTCATCGGTTAATTCAACACGTGTCTTTGATCTTCTTTTGCCACGTAAGTCATCGAACAGTGAGGATCAGTCGGTGATTGCTCTTTGGCTCTTTGGTGATCCTGCTACTCTTGAGAAACGATTTCAAGAAGCTTTTGAACTTAGTTGCTGGTAATTTTGTAACAATGTTTTCTCATTTGGGTTTATTGATTGTTAACAAGTAAACTCTTTTACACTTATCTTATTGTCTCGGAAATGGAAATTATGTACAAATTACAAGTTTATTATGAATGATTAAAGGTAATTATGTAAATAAAACGACAAGAAATATCTGGCTTCATCATGCATCGTCATTGTATTTCTAGCTTTAGGATATGAAGAGTTAAGCAAACCAAAACAATGAGCCAACATTTTACAAATCCAATAATAAGTGTTTAGTCTTTGTGGCCCATTAGCCAATAACCAATATAACCTCTTTGTAGGTTTGTTATATTTTGTTCACCATTTGCATGCTAATGAATTGGTGAGAACATTTTGATAAATGTAAAATCTCTTAAAATTCAAATTGGTAACAAAAAATTTTAAATTGAATTTGATAGAATTGAACAAAGTTTACTTTTTAACTAATATCAGATTTAAAACATACACATATATATATATATATGTATATATGTATATATATATAAAGATATTAAACATAGAAAAGAGTTTAAATATTACCTTTATCAATTTTTTATTCCAGAATTATTTTAGAAAAAATGGTATTAAAAATTATTTTGATTGGTGATAGAGAGGCATTGAATCAATGCTCAAACCTACAACACTATGGTTGATGCATTTATTAACGATGGAGAGTTTTCGGATGTCAATAATTTACAAGAAAATAATTAATAAATCTACCTGTCTTACTATATTCACATACAATCAATGTCCTATGTAGGTTATATATACTTGAATATGCATTGCATCTTTTCAACACCACAATTACTAACAGGTTCGGATCAAATTAATTTTCTACTATAATATTACATTGTTCAATAATTGTACACATATTAATATACTTTTCAATAGGTTCTATATTAACTATAAATTTGATTATTTGAATTACTTTGGTACATAATTCATTTAGACTTTTTAAAAACACATGTAAAATAATGAAATAATAATGGATTTTACTGGATTAAATGTACAAATTTACTTCTTACGATCAAATATTTTGATACTAACATTGTAATCAAAAGAAAATTTTGGATTATGTCCGTGACATCATATAGTTATATCATTAAGTAACTAGATGATGTCCCGTGCTATGCACGGGTTAAGTAATATTTGTTAATTTTATTTATTTATTTATTTATGGTTTGATTTGTATGTGTAAATCTATTAATTACTCAATTAGATATATATTTGATATTAAAAATAAATTTATAGTGATCATCAATATCTCTTGTACACGAAATATATTTTTTATTTCTGTTTACTTAAGTTTTGATGCATTACAATTTTACATATAATTTTTTTTGACTTGTGTTATTTACGTTTTGACTTATGTTTATTTATGTTTTAGGCTCGTTTATAATTTAATTTTTAAACCCGTATTTATTTAGGGTTTTAACCTCGTATTTATTTAGGTTTTAAGATCTNTGTTTAATTTTGCTGTGTTATACATTATCGATAGAACACATATTTTTATTTATTAATATCATAATTAATTTATCAAGTATATACTAATATATATATATATATATAGTTTCAAACTTGTATTCATTTAAGTTTGTAGATTCATGCATATTTTTGTTTTATTATATCAATTTAACACATATTTTTATTTATTAATATTTTAATCAATTCACCAAACATATACTAATATAAATGTATGTATAATGATCTTATTAATATGTATTGTAGATTAACAAAAGTGATATTTAATATAATTTTTAGTTTTTAAAAACTTGAAAGTTGAAATATACGATGAAGAAAAAGAAAAATCGAGAGAAAAAAAAGTACCAAAAATTTTTAGTGTTATTAAATTTGTCCAAAGATATTTTTATATAGACTTCAATTAAATTTTTTAATCTATTAGAATTAGGAATATCATTTGTTTGCTTTTCCCTAAATATAAGGTATTTGGATTTGAATTAGAAATATTTCAATAAAATATTTTTTGTTAAAACAAACAAACTCATCTTAAGGTTCTTATCAAAATTCAAACAAAAGATTTATTTTTAAACTAACAAAAATCAAATTTTAATTGATTAAAGATTTTTTCTTAAAACCATTGAAAAAATCAAATTTTATTTTGGTTAGAGATTTCATTTTAAACCAACAAAAATAAAATCTTAATTAGTTAAGGTTTCCTTTTTTAACAAACAAAATTAAAATCTTAATTGGTATGATTTTTTTTTTCAAATTAACAAAAATCAAATCTTAATTGGTTGAAGTTTCCTTTTAAATTGTA
>OVBA01003300.1:0-28713 GCA_900406435.1 Lepidium aucheri | reverse complement strand
GCTAGATGGACACAAAAACAACCTAAAATGGTGCTCTAAAACCATTAAAAAACACACTCATCACACGCCAAGTGCCAGCTGTAGCAAATGACCTAGCGGACTCTTCACCATCATAAACAACCCGACCCTCTAGCTCTGCCAACAAAGTCTCAAAAACTAAGTCAAGAGTTTCTAGCTCCTTGGCACGAGACTTTTCCTCCTCAGCAAGAGCCAAGAGGTTGGTTTGCTCCTCAGCAAGGACCAATCCACCGGCCTTAATCCACTTGATAAGGCGAATATTTTTCACATACTAGCACAACCGGGATTCTTAATTATCAACATGTGACCTCTGGTCCATCTTCTCTCCGAAAGTAGCAAGAGACTCTAAGAAAAGCACGTTCTTCCGAGCAGCCTCAATGACAAGCTCCCATTCCTAGCAGAAAGAGACTACTTGTCAACCTCCGCAGCCCTAAGACAGTTTTAAAAACTTTTGCATTTGGACTTAAGAACGCGAAAAGACTCCTTAGCTTGAAGTAGTTCTATTTGAGCAGCCTCGAAGCAGGCGCAAATATTGGCATTACCCTCCAACATCTCAGCAAGGGAGCAAAACTCGTTAATGGACATCATCTTCTGAAAATAGAATATCGAAACTTTACATAAGGCTAACAAAAAAAAATTTCCCAAAAAAAAGATGAATTTAATCTGAATTAGGCTCACATCAATCCCCACATAGGCCTCCTGGCGCCCTATTGGATAGACATAAAGGAGCGAGTTGTCAACCCCATAGATTGAGTGAGAAGCCCAAGCAACCGCCATAGTCTCTCTGAGCGTCGAGAAGTCAAGTCATATCCGTCTAGCGAAGAATTGGCCAGACCAGACTCTCCAAAAGAGAGCGCTCTATTGTGAACCGCCTCAATGTGAGCATGCTTGGAGGCATGAAAAGAAGATGGGGATTGATCCGTGGTGCCCTAAGGGAGTAGCAAGTTCTCTTAAGGTAAGCTAGGCGGGGACGACACATTGTTCCTAACACAAGAAAAGTGAGGCATCTTATGGGAACGCTTGAAACAAAGTTTCTGGCGAAATAGTGGAGTCCCATTTAAAAGTGTCGTAAGAAGAACCTACAAAAATATATATCAAGCAAAAATCACACCAAATAAGATTATCAAAGACCAGAAACAAACCTATCTCCACGATAAAGGGAGAGATAGCTTAAAGGACCAATCAACATGGACCAGTCGGAGAACTATGTAATGCACAACGAGTACTGAGGTAATGACCCCAATTGTCAACCAACGACTCTTCACGTCTCCGAAGTAAAGGAGTCTGACTTATAGTTGTCCTCTCTGAATGTCATAGTAAAGTATAACGTCTCCTCAACTTAGGGAAAGGAAATGAGGATAAGTTAAGGGTTGCAAGCTAAGAGGAAATCAACTCGAAAAGTGTGTTCTCCTGACTAGAGGTATTTTATTATTTCCTCAAAACAGCCAACAGGGAAGAGTCCCTGGTGGTCCTCGGAAATTTTAAAGAAAAACTAACAATGGTGCCAATCCTAATCCTTATCCAGAAGACAATCAACGACCCTCAACTCAGGCTTCATATTTGACAAGTAAAAGAAGTCATCCGAACGTTTGATTTTATCAACGGAAAGGAGATCGTTGGAGGTGAAAGGAATTTCCTCCTCAACAGTGCGCACATTAAACCTAGGACAATCCGAACAAAAGAATGACATAGCTGGGATAAAGACAAACCCAAACCAGCGAGGAAGCAAATCAAAATACGAGGAAGCGTGAAAAAGAGTGAACACTTCTTCAAAAAATGGTGAACACACAAACGTAACCTTCAAAAATCCCCTCAGGAGATGTATCTTCTAGAGAATCTAGGACATCTCCTTGCTACCAATCCAAGGACTCATTTGTAAAAATGTACTAAAGGTAGAGAACACCCACATCCAGTTTTCTTTTTGGAAACCTTGGTATAGGATTCTTATGAGTGGAAGAATGCTTAGACCCACAAGATTAATAAGCCTCGTCAACCATTAGACAGCACGACAAAGAAAACTGAAACTGTCGTTTGAAGCTTGAAGAGAGCGTTGCCCAAAAGAAGGAGGAGAAATGTGAGACCCCTCCAGAGAAAGAGAATCAGCAGTGAAATATTTCAGACTAGTAATATTATTCCCGAATCCCTCATAAAAATCAAACCTAGAAAGTGGAAAATTATAAATCAAAGAAAGATCTAAGGAGGAAAAATAAAGTACCTTGAAAAGATGATTCTGGAGAGAACAAAGGCAAGTGACAAGTAGTAGAAACGCTTCGGGATACCAGACCTAAACCGTTGACCAAAGAAATCTGAACCATTGGAAATGACACCAATCTGGAGAAGTAAAACAAAGCGACATCAAAACTCTCACCAAAAACTAAAGAGCCCACACAAGCCCAAAAAAAGAGCAAAATAAATTATAGCCAAAAAGGCTCAATTAAACAATCAGTTCGAACAAAAAAGAGGCCCAAATAAACTGTCTAGACAAATAAAAAAGGGGCCCAAAATAGTCAGTCGAACAAAAAGGGTCCAAATAAATAAGCATGCCAATAGATAAAAGGTCCAGATAAAAAGGCTGAACAAATAAGCTGGAAGACTGTTACATAGTTGACACAAAAAGATTACGAGAAGTCAATAGCATGGTACAGGCGTGTCTAGCTATCTAGCAGATAAAAAAGCAATCACGGTCAAAATAGAAAATGATAAAAAAGCATGAATTCATGTCAAAAGTTAAATAAACAAGTTTAATAAAAGCCCACCGAGGCACCAAAATTTGTAGTACTAAAAGATGCAAAATAGAACGGCAAAATATCTCTACCTTATTCTTCAAACGAAGAGTTAAGGCCTCCATTAGAATCACGGTCTGAAGCCTAGGGCACATATCTAGCTGGACTCTGTGGAGGAGCTTCCACACTCAAATCATGAATATCAAGGTTGGAGACGTTGCTTGAAAAAAAGAGTGAGTAGCCACGCGCAACTGCCTCATAACATCCATGTCGTCTTTAGTAACATCCCCACCACAATAGGGTATAATCATCTCTTGTGTAGCCTCAGCGACCGTAAGAGCGTTGACATACTCAAGCTCTTTGATCTTCTGGTCAAAGATTTCTTTGACCTTTTCCAAGGCTCCCCAATATTGCCTCAGAACCTGAGCACACATCACATTCAAAACCTTCTCTAGGCGAGCCATCTTTTTGGTGGAAGAATTGCACTTCTCCGTCATTAATCTCAATTCTTTCTCCAACTTTTTAACATTTTCGGTCACTTGGGTCAAAGAAGCGACAAGGACACTAGAAGGGTGATTGTCCCTAGTTGAGGAAGAGGGCAAGATGTCACAAGACTCGTATCTTCCCACCAACGGGCAACGACCCCGGCATCCTAAAAGGGAAAGAAATAAGAAACATTTCGCAGTCAAAGATACTTTTTTTTAAAAAAAGGAAGAATTACGATAAGGAACAACACGCCAAGATCGGACATAGCCTCCCGAAAGTGGACCTCTTATGCTATGCCAAAAATAAACAAAATTGGAAAGTCCTCGGGGATAACCTGGCTACCAAGAGCCTCCAAAGAACAAACTCCGGGAGTAGGTGACTGAGAAACTTCTAAAAGCAGCTGTTCCACTCGGCGCCCAGGATTGACACGAGCCCTATTGGAAGAAGGCATTCCAGTACGAATCACAGGCTTCCTAGTGGGGGTCTCACCGCCCTAACCAACATTCCCCTCAGAGTGAAGAGAATCACGAGTCCTCTTTGAGCGCAAAGGACAATCATCACACTGAATTTCAGAGCACGATGAACAATACAGACGACCATTCCTAAAGCCAAATAAATGAAAAGGGCCTTCTGAAACAAAAGGACAATCAGCACGAGCGCATGAAAAAAATCAGTACAAAAAAGATAAATGTTAGCATAATACCTCTATGGTGGTCAGAACTGGCCAAAGAACAAAATGGTGATCGAGAATAGCCACCCGCCATGAGCTTTGGAGCCAAGGGGAAAAGAGTACGATGGATCCTCTCAACAAAGAAAGAACTCCAAGAACAATTGCCCTTCCTGAGCTCCGAGATTAACTTTGCGATTCATGAAGTGTGTTGCTCGATAAGAGCTGTGAAGCATAAATAATAGTTAGTTTTAAGACTCAAATGAAAAGAGAAGAGAAGAAGGAAGAACAAGCAAACACGGGAGGGCAACCAAATTTTTGACCCCACTGAGAGAGGAAAATATTAAAAGGAGTCTCCCCGAGAGTAGCGAAAGACTTGCGAAACCAAAACCCTTTCTCCTTCCATTTTTCATCACGTTCTGGAGTGTAACACTAAATTAAATAAACAAATGCAAACAAATGTAATTGCAAGCACTTGAGGTTCAAATCCACAAGGAACCTAGAACTAACACAATAAGATTATAGGATTCTCACTTAAGCTAAAGCAATCCAAGAGAGTGAATGTAAACCACAATTACTACTAATCAAACTAAATAAGACCAAACAAGGCATTAACTAAACAAGCTCAAACTCAAGGGAAACTAATACGAACAGACCAACAAGAAGCTAAGACAATTAAACTAAGGCGGATGGATTTAGGCAAGACAACTGATTCTAGGGAAAAGAAAACTGATTGATGATACAATAAGGAACAATTAAGCTCAACCTAGGACATGAGACACTCAAATAGATTACCCCACTTCCATAGCACGAACCCCTTTATCAACCTAAGAATCTAGCTAAACTTTCATTTGAACTTTAAAGGCCAACCAGAATTTAAAACAAACTCAAAATGTCCACTAAACACCCTATCTTCATCTTCCAATGGCTAGAGAAGATTAGCTCATAAATAGGCCTTTCAAGAATTTTCACAAAGACCTTCCTGGCATGAAACTTCCTAGCATCTAGATTCAAATGGCCAGCTAAAATCTAGTATTAAGAACACCTAAAGTGAAGGAATATATAACTTTAAGCATCAAAAATCAATCACCTAATCCTGGAATATACCAAGCCTTAAAGCATCCTAGAGACTACTCACACATAATGAAAATTAAAAACAAAACAATAGATAAAAATATAGACGTAACCAAAAGAGAAGATATAAGATAAAGAGATTTCTAATTGATTGAAAGGAATGATCTCAAGATAATCATCCAAAAGAGTTTCAAAGTTTTCTCTCAACACTTTAATAAACAAAATTTTCAGGTCTGCTTATGAAAATCTATTGTAGTACAATATGTATCAATCCATCTAGGTTAGTAGCATGCAACTAGTACTCAATCAACTGTCTAATCCAAGCCAAAATCAATCAGATGATCAAGCAATCAAAACATAAAATATAAACTAAACTAATGAAAAGCAGGGCAAATAAGAAATAAAGCAATAGTTTAAAAACGGAGTATGAAAATCGAGTTTAACAATATGCAATAAAGTGTGTCAGTGAGGAGAGTGAGGTAATCGAGCATGGCTTAGCTAGGTTTTCTGCACTTGTCTAAAAACCTAATAAGGGTGATCTCTAGGTAACATATTCAATCAAACAAGCAACAAGTCATTCTCATGATCATTGAACTTAATTTAATTACAACCTGACCCAAATCTCTTTAGCGATCTCACATCCAGATTAGCGTTAAGAGACAATCTAAAACAGCCCATAGACTTTCTGAACTACCAATATCGGGTTAGAGAAGCCAATCCTAAATATAAGTTCTTTCAAGCATTTTAACAAACATGTTATGGGTGTAGAATACAAACATCATATTTCAATTGATTTGGTTGAAACAACATTAAGAGCACCTAGAAATAGAAAGATCTAAGCAAGAATCACTTAACAAGAGAGAAGAAACCTAGATCAGCCATTATCTAACCTATCTCCTCACAAAACCCTAAAGGATCTACTCACTTATCATGGTGAAAATCATAAATCCATAAATTAAAATGAAAGACATAACTAGAAAGAAAAAGAAAAATAAGAAACTATGGTGAATGCATAAATCTCAATAACTCAATTGATCATCAAGGATCTAACATTCAAAGTGGCAAGTACTTAGAGAAAAGAGAGAAGCACAAGTTAAAAGTTTGCTTGATTGGGAAATAAAATGTGGTTCAGATGTTTGTGGGTTAAAGGGTATTAATAGCCCACTTACAAAAATCCTAGTAAAAGTCAAAACGGAATAAAAAGTCAAGAAAATGAAAAATTGATAGAGAAATCACCGCTTAGCAGCGAGTTGCGTGGTATAGTTCTGCCTTGTTATGCAAAAACGCCAAAACTCAGTGTGCTACTACAAGTTCTACGTGCAAGTAGTGTGTCCAACCGCATGCAATCCGCAACTCTTCCTAGAATGGCGAGGAGGCAGGGCAAGGAGGTTAGATTTCCTTCCTTTTGCAGCTTCTTTTTCCCGAGCTCAACACTCCAGTCCGTCCTTGCCATAGCTAATGTCCATAATTGCTCCCAATGTACATAAAATGCTCCATATGTAGTATGCGTGTAATGTAAATGCAAAGTATGCAATATGAACCTAAAATGAATCTAATATGGTGCAACAGCAGTGAATATGGATGCAAAATGTGTTAGATAAGGTCCCTAAAATATTCTAAAATGCAGACATATCAACTCCCCCAAACTTAGTCTTTTCTTGCCCTCAAGCAAATGCAGAGAACTAAGAAGGAATGGAGGTTGCAAATCGTCAAAACCGGAAACAAGCTGAAGAAAATGCAAAACTCAATTTCCTAGTTGCAAATTCTAAGATGCAATTCAAACAAGCATTACTTAAAAAATTTAGCTATATCAATCACAATTTTGTCTAAGCTCAGCCTTAACCTACTCATGTATTTGTATCAACCACTTTGTTTAATATTCATTAGCTCATAACGGTGAATTATTCTATGCATCTACTAAGAGTGTCTTGTTCAAGGGTAAGGTCTAAGAGATTAAAGTGATCTCTTTCAGTAACTGGTCAACCAATGCACAAAAGGATCACTCATGAGCTCTAACAAAATGCTAAAGTTGAAAACTAGTAAGCACATACAAAATCATGACTTGATCTACCCATACATCCAGAACCGGTCTCAATCTAGCCAATCTAATCCCAGAAAACGATCCTAATATACCCATTCAACACAAAGCATAATTCATTTTTCTGCCAATAAGGTCATCTTCTCAAGCTTTTTCCAATCATAAATCTAAGGAGAGGGTTGACTTCTAGCGAGTTAGGACTTATACATCTATAGTCTCCACAGAAAAAACAACTCGTTGCCATGACTCGCAGTGGACTCAGCGAGTAGCGACCTTTAACTTTACAAAACTCAACCACAATGCTTCATGAACCCAAACTTGTGGCTACAATTCGTAAAAGCTCTAGTGAGTAGCAACCCTTCAACCTAGAAAACTCAACCGCGGAAATATCTTGGCTTGGACTCGCCACTTAGACTCGCAAAGGGTCGGCGAGTTTGACTTCTTCTGCTTGAACTCGGTCAAAACAAAAGAGAGAGAGAGAAACTTTGTAGAAAGGGAAGGTGCTGAGCAAATTTGTGGGGAGTTTGTGGAGGTGGGAGCAGTTTTCATAGAGGGGAGGATGGGACTCTCGTGACTTGTGGTGGGAGACCACCCCATGTGAAGTTATGACACCAAAGGAGAACTTTGACTCCTTTTTGATCAAGTTTGGGTCAGAACTCGCATTCTCCTTTTCTCCCACTCTATGTGCAGAGTCATTCTGAGCCACATTATTCAATTTGGTTCAATTTGAGCCACAAAACTCCTTAACTCACAATGATTACTCACTGATTGTGGTTGAGTTACGCAACCAGCCCATTTAGAAGAAACAAACAACCATAATCGTGTGGGACCCTCTCCATTCTACAATTGAGTTCTGCACCTTGAGTCCCTAGAAGCCCAATTCTCAGTCACCATATCCGTTCAGTGACTGTCCCAGACTTGTTCGGATCATATTCTTGCATGAAACACATTCAAAAGCAAGATACATATTGATGGAGCTAGTTTAGTATGAAATGATATGAGCTTAATCCTTAATAATCATTCAACAAATTCATAGATTAAGCTACTGAGTCAAAGCTACTAGGATAAAAAAATTGGCTAAAGGTTTTGGGTGAAGCATTAGGTGAAAAAGGTTAAAAGGAAATAGGGGAAAGTGATTTTTCTTGTCAAAGCTTGTCCCATAATACTTTTATGTCTACTTAGTGCATCACCACAAAAAGGATACAAGTATGATCTAATCCGAGTTTGTCCCTCTGCATTAGGTATTTTAAAGATTTGTTGGTCCCACAAACTCGAATGGACAACTTGACGTTAATAAGTTGAGTTCCAAAAATTTTAGCCTCATTGTGCCAAACTTAACTGGTCCATGGCGAAACCTCATATCGAGTGCAACAAGTTTTTGGCTTGTTGGGATTCAACCTTTCCTAATTATTACCTTTAACTTCTGCACTTTGTTTCAAGAAACTTAATGTCCTAAAAAAATTAGACAAACATCCACATAAACAAGAAGAAATTGAAAAATAAGATAAAAGAAAATGTGAAAAACTTAGCAGAAATATGTACAACGGATATACATGGGACTTCCTCCCAAGTGAGCTTGTATATAGTCTCAAGCTTGACTCTTTACACCTAACTGGCTAGTGTGGTAGAGGGAGAGGAACCAGAGTCCCTTCTTCATTGGTCACAACAACCTTGTCATCAATGACCTCCTCAATAATTGGCCTTTTTGATTCCCTATTCAGATCAAACTCAAGCTTGATGTCGTTCCCAAGATTTAGCTCAATGGTTTGGTTCTCAACATCAATATGGCCTCAACTGAGGCCAAGAAAGGCCTGCCCATAAGCAATGGATCTTGAGGCTCTTCATCAATGTTGATCACAATGAAGTTAGTAGCAACCTCTACATTGCCTATCTTGATGGGAAAATCGTCCAACAAACCATGAGGTGAGCGTGTGGTCCTGTCACTCAGGATCAAAGACAACTTGCATGATTTATAATCATTAAACCCAAGTCTATTTTCCAAAGTGAGAGGCATTAAGCTTATGGAAGCACCAAGATCACAAAGACCCTTCTTGAAAGTTAGATGACCCAGAGAACATGGCAGGGTGAAAGTCCTTGGATCAACAAGCTTCTCCTGAACTATCCTTGCTTGAGCTAAAGCCTTGCACTCAGACGTTTCCAATGCCATTCCTTCAATCTCTTTGGTTCTATCCTTGATAACTTCTTGGAGGAACTTTTGATATGGAGGGATCAATGCAAATGCATCCAAGAGAAGGATTATTAATTAAACCTCTTTCATTTGTCTATCAAAGAGCTCCTTATACTTCACTGACTGGTCCTTCTTAAGGCATCCAGGGACAGGTGCTTGAGGCCTTAGTGTGGGTTGAGCTGAAGATTTGTTCCAGTCCTTAGCAGATGCAAGTTTTTGGGCATAAGAAGCTGGAGCTCGCACCTCATTACCACGAGGGGTAGTGTCGAGGTTGGCCAGCTGAGGCGAATTTAAAGCTTTCTGCTCCTCCCCTTCTTGGATTACACTGTCCTTAGTATTGTCTTCAATTCTAGCTCTTGGAGCTACCATTTTACCACTCTTGAGTGCAATGGGCTGAGTGGTGTACTCCTTCAAATTATGCACTGCTTTACCTAGTAGTTGCCCAGTAGTCTTCATAGAATAAGACGCTTGGTGACTCTCCACATACTTCAGCCTAGCATTAAGAGTTTTAAAATTGCAGGTAAGATCATTATAGGAGGCATCGGTCTTAACAAACGTTTTAGTTAACTCAGCCTCTTGAGTAGTCTGACCTTTGAGAATTTGTTACAATAAGTCCATAACCTTTGGTGTTAATGATGAGCAGGCGCTTAAGCTTGAGCCATAGTAGGTGTTGGTTGGAAGCTCTAATGGTATTTCTTTAGGGATCCAATCTTTGGTTTGAGTCTACAGAGGTTGTGGAGGGTAGACTTGGTCTTGAGGTTTGGCAACATTGTTGCTGCATTAACAGAGATTGGGATGCTACTTGTAGTTGGTATATTTCTTGTAGCCTCCCTGATTCTGAACAAAACAAACCTCTTCAACCTAGTCTTCCTCCCCTTCCTGAACTTGTTCATCCTCTATCTGATTCACTTGCTTGTGGTGAACCATCAGCAACTTGTCGATTTTGTCATTCAGAGACTTCAGCTCCGTCCTGCTCACTGGGTCCGAATTAGATGTTCCCCTCACACTACAATCATAGTCTTCACCATACTGACCATCTACATGTGCTAAATTCTCCACAAGTTCATAGCCGTCCTCAATATCCTTGTTCTGGAAGTTCTTATTGCTTGTTGTCTCCAACAACATTCTCATTTTGGGGTGGACACCTCTATAGAATGTGTTAAGAAGTTTCTCAGTACTGAAGCCATGATTGGGGCATTGGGATTGATAAGTCTTGTATCTTTCCTAGGCTTCAGTAAACGACTCAGAATTGTTTTGGACAAAGCTAGAGATCACATTTCTCAGCTTGGCTGTCCTCGAATTAGAGAAAAACTTAGCAAGGAACGCCCTCTTGCATGCAACACAAGATGTGACTGATCCTTGAGGCAGATACTTCTCCAAAATGTAGGCTTTGTCTCCAAGAGAGAATGAAAACAGTCTGAGTTTGAAGACATCTTCACTCACTCCATTGATCTTGGTTAATCCACATAATCTCTCAAATTCGCCCAGGTGAACCAATGGATCCTCAGAAGGCAAACCATGGAACTTGTTGCCTTGAACCGTACAATGTGACTACTCTTAATCTCAAAGTTTTTTTCTAAATTGATGGTGGTATGATACCATATCTTTGGGTATAGATGTTAGGTGCATAACCAGCTGAAATACATCTTGGCCTGCGAGCTTGAGGCCTGGCTATAGTAGGTGCAATGGGTGAATAAGGTGTAGGAGGTGTGTCAATTGCACCATCATTCAATCCATCTAGAATTGTGTTATCTTCCATCTCGACCTGGTCTGAGTTTTCAACCTGAATCTTTTACTTTGCTCTCTTAGTTCTCTTGGAAGTAGGTGGATGTTGTCTAAGTATCGGAGCAGGTTGTGATTACCCTTACATCTTGTCTGCATCAACCTCAGGAAACCAACTCAGAAGGCCAAACTCGACCAACTATAGTCAAGTTGTGATGGTGAGTACTAGAAAACTTGTAGCATATATTAAGCCTCGCAATGAGTACACTGAGGGGTGTAGTTGAGTTCTCCTGTAACGCAGCAATAATAGAAGAATTCAAAAGTTATAACCCAAAATAACAAAAACTAACCAGATTTTGTTCTCAAAATACTGAACCTAATTAAAGCTAGCTTACATCTATATGACAACGACGTAAATTTGATAAAAAAGATTTTTCAAGTCTGCTTATGCAAATCTATTGTAGTACAATAGATATCAGTCCATCTAAGTTAGTAGCATGCAACTAGTACTCAATCAGCTATCTAATCCAAGCAAAAATCAATCAGTTGATCAAGCAATTGAAACAGAAACTAAAAAGTAAACTAATGAAAAGCAGGGCAACTAAGAAACTAAGCAATGGCTTAAAAACATAGTATGAAAATCAAGTTTAACAATATGCTATAAAGTGGGTTAGTGAGCAGAGTGAGCTAATCGAGCATGGCTTAGCTAGGATTATCTTCACTTGTCTAACAACCTAATGAGGGTGCTCTCTAGGAAATAGATTCAATCAAACAAGCATCAAGTCATTCTCATGATCATTGAACTCAATTTGAATGCAACCTGACCCAAATCTTTTTAGCGATCACAAATCTATGTTGGCATTAAGAGACATTCTAAAACATTCAATAGACTCTCCAAACTACCAACTCTTGGGTTAGAGAAGCCAAACATAAATCTAAGTTCATTCAAGCATTTTAACAAATACTTTATCGGTGTAGAATGCAAACAACATATTTCAATTGATCAGGTTGAGCATTAAGAGCACCTATAAGTAGAAAGATCTAAACAAAAATCACTTAAACAAGAGAGAAGAAACCCATATCAACCAGTACCTAACTCATCTCCTCACAAACCCTAAAGGATCTACTCACTAATCATGGTGGAAATCATAAACCGAGAAATTAAAATGAAATACAAGAAAGACAAACAAAAATAAGAAGCAATGGTGAATGCAGAAATCCCATTAACTTAATGGATTATCAAGTATCTAAAATTTAAAGTGGCTAAAACTTAGAGGAAAGAGAGAAGAACAACTTAAATTTTTTTGCTAGATCGAGAAATAAAGCGTGGTTCTGATGTTTGTGGGCTAAAATGTATTTATAGCCCACTTACAAAAACCCTAGTAAAATTCAAAACGGAATCAAAACTCAACAAAATGAAAAACAGATGGAGAACTCACACCTCAGCAGCAAGTTGTGTGGTGGAGATCTGCCTTGTTCTTCAGAAACGCCAGAACCTGGTGTATTACTGCAAGTTTTGCGTACTGAGTAGTGTGTCCATCCGCACATGATCCACCACTCTTCCTAGAATGGAAAGGTGTCATGACGAGGAGGTCAGCTTTCCTACCTATTGCAGTTTTTGTGCTTGAGCTCAACACTATAATCTGGTCCTCGCCATAGCTAATGTTCATAATCACACCAAAGTGCTCCAATTCGGCTCCCAAAGTACCTAAAACGCTCCATATGCAGTATGCATGCAATATAAATGTAAAGTATGCAATATGAACCTAAAAGGACTCTAATATGGTGCAAAAGCATTGAATAGGGATGCAAAATGTGTTAAATAAGGTCCTTAAAACATGCTAAAATGCAGACATATCACACTCACTCTCAATAGGGTATAAAGTTTGCTAGAAAATTAAAACTTAGATCATTCTACCCTTAACTTAGGGTTTTAAAACATTACAAAATGATTAGGGTCAATCCTGGACAAACTGGTTCAGACCAACTAAAAAGTGAAAAGGTGTTGCTGAGGTCCTAGAGGTTGAGACAATGCTGTCCAGGAAGCAAATCCATGTGCATATCACGTCGATCATGTATCATCAGGTCGTGGGCTGATGCTTCAGATTACAGAACGTTTGCTGTGGAATGGGCTTCATCGAGGTGGTTTGGTCAGGTCATTGGTCGAGGAAGAGCGGTTTAACATGCTTGGAAGCCAACGACCTGAAGGTCGAGGTCTTCAAGTTGACCTCAAGGTCAAGGACTTTGATCTCTGTGAAGTTTTCTTGGGTGCAGTCCATGTTAAAGTGTTAGAGTTGACTTGCGGGTTGATGCTTTAGAACGTGAACATTAAGCTGCGGTATAAGGCACGTTGAGGTTCTGGGGTCAACCAAAAGGTCGAGGATGCACAATCCAGACTACTCCCACTTACAATCCATCGAGTGTTCCTTCAGGTAGCATTTTATCGATTGTTGGGTCGAGGACCCTTCTTCCCGTGTTGACCCACGATACGTACCGTCGACCTTCCTTGGTAGTCCTCGGTTAAGACCCGATAAAAAAAACTTCTCTTATATTCTTCTTCATGTTTCCTTGGTCCACTTCTGTTCCATGATTGAGTGTTTTATCCTAAAGACTTCAATCCTCCACGTTGTGCTCCAAATCACCTATGAGACTCGAAAAACAAATAAATATGTGACTCGATCTACTTAAAAGTCTAAAATGTAAAGATCAAAGAAAAAGCTATTATAAGATCAATAAATATGACTCTAAGCTAAGAAAATTGATGTGAATATAAATATGGTGCATATCAACTTCCACAGACTTTCTTTTTGCTTGTCCTCAAGCAAACAAACCACAAAACCAAAGAAGAGTTTTGAAAAACAAAGGGAATATCTCACCTAAAATGAACAACTCATCAAGCTAAAAACCATAATCCACATATGAACCCTCATCCTCTTAGATATACCACAATATACTCGTATCACTTAGCATCCAATTCCGCAATATTCTACACCCAAAACCAAATTCTAGGCTCTGGAATTGACTCCTTATTTCTAATGGTGAAGGCTTCCTAAGGGAACTTCGATCAAACAATATATAATTCAACCTCCTTGAAGGCTTGAACTTAGCAAAACTTTTGATATGTATTCTCATTTAATTTCTTGTTGTTTCCTTTTTTTGCACATGCCAAAATTTTTAGGATCCACAACCGAGCAGAAGTTTGTTTCATGTCTGCTTTACGGATTTACAAACGCGAGAGGGTTGCTTCATGTCCTTTTCGCCAATCTCTAAATGAGACACAAAAATGTACGAGTTTATGCACATTTCCTGTTCACTTGAGATATCATGGAATGAGCTTCATCATTTGATCTATCAAGCTAAGCTCAAGAAATAAAAGCACTCAATGCATCTCAATGTCCTAAATCAAGAGTTTAAGTTCAATTAGATGAATTTCAATTCAAGTTCTTTCAAAACACAACACAAGCATAGGAATTTCAGGAGAATGATCAGTCAACTTTTTAAAAGGCATAACTTCGACTCAACGACCTCACAATGGTCACTAGATATCAACCTAACAAGATTGTTAACCTCAAATAAGAAAATTCTCAAAACCAAAGATACATATGATGATGCAATCCTAACTGCTTCTAAAGACTCAATCTTAAACAAAATGCTAGTGCAACTAAATGCATATCTATGAATATTTTGTTTTTATACAAAGTGCAATGCCAATTATGTGTATGCATGACCAAAGAAATGGAAAAACAAAACAACTAAGATCAAAGTCAAATATCCTTCCCCTCTGTCGGACTTACTTCTCACCATCTCGGTGAGAAAGTAAAACCAAGAAAGAACGACCTCAACAACGCAAAGAAAAAATGCAAAAGAAAATTAAAAGCTATGTACAAGGTCGTGAAATTGGTACCTCAACTAGTGTTCAAATCTTCCTATCTGTTGTCACTCGGCTATCTAGGGGTTGAGGTTCTTTGGACCAGAGAATTGTTGTACTCTCGTGATTCCTCTTTATTCACACGATGGAAAGTCTCCTCTTCATGTCATATACCCTCAAGCAGTTTGTCAATAACCGGGAGGATCCAAAACACTGGAGGAACCGGTTCCCCCTTCCTTGCTTGAGTCGAGTGAGATTACTTTGTGGAAGGCTTATCATTTGTTTGCACTGTCTTTGACGTGGTCTCCACTAGTTTCTTCTCTTTCCCTTTGGTGGATTTAGAGGATCTAATGGATTGGTCTTGAAATTTTGGTGGCATTGTTCCTGCAAAACTTCAAATAGAAATGTGAAAATTGAGAACAACGATAATGAGTTGCCAAATCAAAGAAATCAAATCCATTCGAGCTCAAGGAAACACCAAAACAATCCTAGGACATTAAAACACTACCACAAGAAAAAGTCAACATTTCTTATAACTCTTGTATGGAAAAATTCTAAATTGGCAAGAAATGTTGAAATCTAGCTTTGAAATACAACAAATCCTTTCTAAAGACATCCAAAAAGTGAAAGAGGCAAATTTCAACCATTTGCCCCAAAATAGCTTTTCATTTTCGGCACTATTCACACCAATAATCCTAAATCTTCATAAATTCAAAACTTGACCTTGTAACTTGTGAATTTGAGATCCAAGCAAGTGAATCAACCAATATCTAGTGATCTCTAATCCAAACAACTCATATACAAGCTCAAGCCATATAGCAATGTTGAAAAAAAGTAAACCTTGAGTTTTAATAGAAAAAAACTTTCAAAATTTTCATACCTTTGAGTTGTAGAGGATGATGTAATGGAAAAACTTGGAAAAAGTTCTCAAGAAACCCAAAGAAAAATGAAGAATTTAATTAGATGAAAGTGGAAAAGATGAAAAGAAGAAAATTTTGAGAGAAAATGGTGAAAAATTGTGTATGAAATTGTGGGTGGGAGTCAGGTGAAGAAGAGAGAGTGTGTAGAAAAGAGTAAATAAAAATAAAGAAAAGAAAACTTACCTTGACCATACAATCCCATTGAACTTCAGGTCAACCAAATTCATTTCCATAACAGGTGGGACATAGCGTCGGGTTGCCGATCATCGACAAGCAGGTCAAGCAAAATAAATTCCAGAACTGACCCACATACACAGCATCGGGTCGATTCCATCAACCTTTGGGTCGGGTATTTTTCTTTCCGCATCAACCTGTGGACATACAGTTAGGTATATTTATCGACATTTGGATCGATCATTTGTCATCCCGCAATCAACCCCTGATACATACTCTCATCCAATACCATCAACTAGCTGCACCATCAACCCGCTCGTAGACTACTAGACCATCATGCGACCTACCCAGTCGAACCTCTACCTGATTCCATCGAGCATAAGGTCAACTTTCCAAACCAAAATACTTCATTTTTAAGCCCAAACTCCATGTTTCCAATCCTTTTTCAACTCCCGTTTCACATGGACAAAAACCATCATAAAAACCACACAAAAAAATAAAAAAGAAAAATAAAAACTATATACAAGGGTACCATGGGATTGCCTCCCAAGTGTGCTTGTTTTACATCTCAAAATCAATGTTGTTCACTACTTTTTATGCTGTTTGAGGATCATAAAACAAAATCTTCTTCGTATCATGCTCGGGGAATCGGCTAAGTAAGCCTTGGTTCGAAGAAAGGTTGAGCCAACCTTGATGTTCCCTTCCTTAATCACACCCTTAATTCGTGGAGTCTTAGTCCCAAACTCTCCACACCCAATAACACCATAAAAACGGCTCCTTCATGCTTTGATAGGATATAAGACCCTTTTTCCCTCTCAAGTACCACACTCTTGTTGACGAAATCTATGTTCGTTACAACCATGTTTAGAAATGGTCGTCCCAAGATGAATGGAATCTCGCAGTTCTGTTCCATTTCAACTACTACAAAGTATGTTGGTATCGTGCAATCCCCAATCTTGATTGGATAATAAACCAACTTCCCAACCGAATATTTATAGATGCGATGGAAATTGTGTACTCCTTCTTATCAAAAACTCTCAGCTTCTATACTATCTCAAAGGATAGGACATTCACACTTGCATCTGAATTGCATAAAGCATCATCAAAGGTCAATTTCCCAAGAGTGCATGGGACGACGAATAAACCTTGATCCCCTTCTTTAGACAAGAATTTTGGCTCTGGTTGTCCTGGATTAAGCTCTTTATTGCTTGCCAACAGCTCCTCAACTTTTTCTCGGTTCTCCAAAACTGCTTTCACGAACTTTACTTGGGCTGGAACCACATATAAGCTCTTTCTTTTTAGCTTTTGTAAGGAAGAGTCCCCGAAATAGAAGCGGTGGTACATAAGGAGGAGGTTCAATACCGTTTACATTATTTTCCCCAACTCCTTTAGGTGCATTCTCCTTATCATTGGTGATTCTCTCTATGTTTGCAATAGACTTAACAACCAATATGTTGTCACTTTTTACTTCAGCTTTCCTTGGAGTCAACACACTCGAAATTTTCAGCAACAACCTTAACAAAATCTTTGCCTTTGACGATATCCTTCCTCTTTTATTCTTCTTTTCTCTTAGCAATCCACTCATCATATTCCTCACCATCTCTATAAAGGATCCTAGCAATCTCATCTACTTCTCTTCATGTTCATTTCTGGAGTGAATGACATTACAATATTCTTTTGGATTTTGCTCGGGTTTTCAGGGAAGCTTATCGGCTGGTCTTTGGCTTCCAGATGCCACTTGAGAAATTTGGTTGTCAAGGGCTTTTAAATGAGAGTAGATTTCGCTGAACTTAGCTTGAGATTCATTGTAATGAACATCAACCTTGCATTCAATCTTATCCAACCTTTGATTTGTCTCTTGCTATCCTTTTGCTTGTCCCTCAACAATCTGCTTCAACATATCTCTCATATCAAGTTCTTCACTTACTTGAACTTGTGGATTGTTGTTGACTCTTAAATATACCCTTGCGGAAAGTTGGGCTGCAACGGCGGCTTTCTATGCACTAGAGGGTTATGAACTTGAGGAGGATTCTCATAAGGTCTTGGTTTAAAATGCCCTACTTGAGGTTGATTTGGTGGATAAACTTGGTCTCGGGAATTCTCAACATTTTTGCTCATATAAGAGAGGTTGTTGTTTTTATAGTTTGAGTTAAATGGAAAGTTTTGGTAGCCTCCTTTCTAATTTCTTTGGTTTCCGAAGTAGTAAAACTCTTCTTGCACTCTCTTACTACAATCATGAACCAACTCTTGATATCCTTGTTGTCCCCCATCAACCTCTCCTACATAATTCACAGCTCTTTGGTTGACAAGGAAGACATTACTCAATTTTTCTATCTTGAACTACTGTCAAGCTAGAAAAACTCCCATAACTAGTTGTACCCAAGGCTCTTCGATAATGCTCAAGTGTCCCTCTATAAAAGATCCCTAAGAGACTCTCTTTTGAGACCTCATGATGTGGACAGCTCCTCGTATATTCCTTGAGTCTCTCCCATGCTTCATAGAGAATTTCATGTCCTCCATGCTTGAAACTAGAGATATTGTTTCTAATCTTAGCCGTTTTTTGCTTAGGGTAAATTTTGTAACGAACTCCTTCTTGACATTACTCCAAGCAGAGACCAAATCTGGGGGAATGTTTCTTTCCCACTATAAGGCTTTGTTCCCAAGAGAAAAGAGAAACAAAATTATCTTGATTACATCCTCATGGACATCATTCATCTTCACCATTCTACAAAGCCTCTCAAATTGATCAAATTGATCCAATGGGTCTTACAACAACAGCCCATTGTACTTCTGATTTGAAGCCATGTTAATCAAGCTCGACTTCACCTCGAATTTGTTGGCAGTATTAACAGGTGTAGGAATATTGTGCCTAACCTCTATCAGATTTGGCTCATCAAAAACTCTAATTGATCTAGCAGTTGGCTGTCCAAAACCCGGAGATTGCTGTTGAACCCCAATATCATGAACATTTCCCCTTGGAGGTTTCTCCTCATCTACCCCTGGTTGGCCATCGCCTTGGTTATCCATACCTAGGTTTTTCAAATGATCCTCACACTCTTTTGCTTTTCTTTTGTTAGCCGCTCTCCTATTAGCTCTTTCAAGTGCTAGATAATCCAGATTACACTCAAGAATATCTTCTTGTTTGCTCCTTAGTTGCATGTACCTTCAAGAGAATCAAGAAGCAACAAACTCAAACGATTAGTAACAACCAAAATAAAATCTTTAGTCTTAATTTGAATCCAAATCCTAATGGCTAATTGCAAAAGGTTCCCCAGCAACGGCGCCAAATTGATGTTTGCTTTTAACACACAATTAAATCAAGAAATGCAAACAAATGTAATTGCAAGCACTTGAGGTTCGAATCCAAAAGGAACCTAGAACTAAAACAATAAGACTATAGGATTCTCACTTAGGCTAAAGCAATCCAAGAGAGTGAAATTAAACTACAACTACTATTACTCAAACTAAATAAAAACCAAACAAGGCATTAACTAAATAAACTCAAACTCAAGAGCAACTAATACGGAAACAGAACAACAAGAAGCTAAGTCAATCAAACTAAGGCGAATGACTTTAGGCAAGGAAATTTATTCAAGGGAAAGGACAACCGATTGATGATGCAATAAGGAACAATTAAGCTCAAATTAGGACATGAGACACTTGAATAGATAAACTCACTTCCATGGCACTAACCCCTTTGTCCACTTAAGAATCTAGCTAAACTTCCATTTGCAAATTCAAAGGTCAACAAGCATTAAAAATAAGCTCAATAAGTCCACTAAACACCCTAACTTCATCTTCCAATGACTAGGGAAGCTTATCTCATAAAAAGGTCTTTCAGAAATTTTCACAAACGCCTTCTGGACATGAAATTTCCTAGCATGTAGATTCAAATGGTCAGCTCAAATCTAGCATTAAGAATACCTATAATGAAGGAAACTATAACTCTAAACATAAATAATCAATCACCCAATCCTATAATCTACCAAGTCTTAAACCATCCTAGAGACTACTCACACATAATGAAAATAGAACACAAACAAAAGATAAAAAGATAGACATAATCAAAAGAGAAGAGATAAGATAAAGAGATTTTGAATTGATTCAAAGGAATGATCTCAAGATGATCATCGAAAGGAGTCTCAAAGTTTTCTCTCAACACTCACTCTCAAAAGGGTTTAAATTTTGCTAGAAAATTAAAACTTAGATCATTGTACCCTTACCTTAAGGTTTTAAAACATTACAAAACAGATTCGGGTTGACCCGGAACAAACCGGGTCGACAAACTGAAAAGTGAAAAGGTGTTGTTGAGGTGAGGGTCTGGAGTCAACCTAGAGGTCGAGGAAATGCTCACGCGAGTTCCATTTGAAGCATGTATCACCAGGCCGCAAGTTGATGCTTTGGAAAGCAGAATGTTTACTGCGGAACGGGCTTCATCGAGGTTGTTTGGTTGAGTCGTTTGTCGAGGAAGATCAATCCAGCATGCTTAGAAGCGAACAACCAAAAGGTCGAGGTCTTCAAGTTGACCTCAAGGTCAAGGACTTTGATTTTTGTGAAGTGTTCTCGGGTGTGGTCCACATCAAGGTGCTAAATTCGACTCGCGGGTTGATGCTTTAGAACGCAAAGACTGAGCTATGGTACAAGGCACGTCAAGGTCCTGGGGTCGACCTGAAGATCAAAAAATGCATGATCCAGATTAGTTCAACATGTGAGCCATCGAGCATTCCTTCAGGTAGCGTTTTCTCCATCATTGGGTTGAGGACCCTTTTCAGATGTCGATCTCTTGAGTTCTACTCTGGAGCATGAGCCGGATATGTATGTCTAGTCTTCTATGGATTTCTTCGACTGTTGGAGGTTATCTTTTCCAATTCCCAAATGCATTTTTATTCTCCTAGGGGAGCTTTGGTCGATCTCGGTTAGCTTTATTCATCGTTGTTGCGCCAGGCGTTGATTTTGTTCACCCTAGCAAAGGAGAAAGGCATTGTGTTGACCCTTTTGGTACTTCCTATTTTCCCTTTTACACTGTGCTACCGTCGAGGTGATACCCATCATGCATGGATGGGATCACATGAACTCTGATATGCATCATATTTACATAGATTTTCATGTATATTTAAATCATTTTTCTTAACTTAGAGTCATACTCATTCATCTTCGAATAGCGTTTTATTTGATATTTGCATTTTAGAGTTTTAAGTAGATTGAGTCGCATATATGTGTGTTTCTCGAGTCTCATGGGTGATTTGGAGCACAACATAGAAGATTAGAGTCTTTGGGATGAGGCAGTCAATCATGGAATAGAAGTGGACCAAAGAAACACAAAGAAGGAAGAAAGACAAGTTGTTTGGATCGACATCAACCTCGAGGTCGACAAAGGAAATTCAACGGTACCATGGGTAGATCTGAACGCCTCCAAATCATCTAAAGACATTCCCCACCCTCACTGCGGGAAGTAGCAGAGAATGGTGGGAGAAGAATTGGAAGACATCGACGGTGATCAAGCGGATTTGAAAGGGAATTTAAAAGCAAAAAGAAAGATGGAGAGAAAATCCAAAAAAGCAAGCAAAGAAGGAAGAGAGAATGATTACCTTTAAGAAATGTTGGAAGTTAAAGTTTGAGAAGATTGTGTAGTGATGTTTGTAGCTGGCACGAATATCTAGGGTACCACTAACTCATGTGCATTATAAAGACACACGAGCTCTTCCCACCATGATCTAATCGTAACATGAAATCCGACCGCCAATTTCAAAATAGGAAAAATTCCAATTTCAAGGAAAATCAAAAAAAAGAAAAGGAAACTAAAAGACTTCATTATTCTCTCGTGTTGGAATAAAAAAGTTGTGGGGCTACTGTTTATGGTTAGGCCCAAATTGCATGAGTCCAATAAAAAGAGGATCCAATAAAAGAAAAAGGCCGAAAACCTGATCCAAAATTTATAGGTCGAGTCAGTGTCAGCTCACTGGCTGCCAAAGAAAATAGTAATTTCTTCGGGATAAGCATCGACGTGCTAACCAATTAAGAAAGTAGAATCTCGTTAATCACAGAGATTGATTGAGATAATAAAGAAACCGAAGTCACTGCCCAATCCGACGATAATAAATAAATCAGAATATTCTCTAAAAACATGGAGGAAAACATTTATAAATGAAGAGTAGTGAATCAAGATAAAGGCATCTGATCTCGAATCACAAAAGAATGAATTAGCTCAAGTCAGAGAGAGGAAAAACTATTTTTAAGTCTTAGCATACACTTATACAATTTTTTTTGTTTTTATGTGTTAATGTCATAAAAATCATCTGATACTTGATTACAAAAATAAATAGATTACAAATTTACAATTACTATATTTAAATTAATATTTTATATTAGTAAATGATGATTTTTCTAAATGTAAACGAATGAATTTTCTTCATGAATCATAATGTGAATCATGTACTCTTTCTTAAATTATAACTATGTTAAAAAAATATAAAAATAAACTATCATTTATGTTTACAAAGGATGGTCGTTTACAACATCTTGAAATAGACTAAAACCCGTGGCGATTTCTGGTGAGGTGATTTCTAGTGGTGACTTCCAGGGGCGATTTTGGGTGGCGATTCCTGGTAGAGCGACAGACACGGAGCAAAAGGAGTTTTTCTGGTGGATCGAAAGGAGATCTAAGGCGGAGTGAAAGGGTTTTCTGACGTAGCGAAAGGAGACTTTCAGAGAGAAGGAGAAAGGAATTAGCGACGGTGAGGACAAGAGATTATCAGTCAATATAAGGCGATTCAGGGTAATTAAAATAGGAAATTTAAACAATACAAGTTTTTTAAAATTCAACGGAGTTTATCAAAAGTTATTTAATCGAGATTCAAGTGACGAATTCAAGATATCAAGAGACAGACTGTTAAGAGGATTCCAAGGGAAGACGACAAAGAGAACTCAGTTGGATGTTAACAACAAAGAATCATCGATGGTGATACCAGAAAGATTAAGGCGAAAGAAGGCAATGCCTGACTCTACGGTGGTGCAATCATTAGAGAATCCAAGCTATTTCAATGTCTCTCGTAAAAAATTTCAAATCAAGTATGGACAAATCAAGAAATTCGGGGTTTCATGGAGAATCATGATCAAGCGTATCGAAGAGAAGAAGCAATTTAGAAAGAGAATAAGGAATTCAGGATCTCCAAAACAACTTATCAAGATATAGGTTTTCAAAATCTCAAATATGGTTGTAAATATGGTTGTAACTATAATCAGCACAAATATTGGTAATCAAGTATTCACGAAGAATGAGCTAAAGATCGGCCAATTAAGAGACATTATTAATATGGCTACAATAATTTGGCATCAAAAATAGGATTTCAATCAACTAATACAATATCCTTATTCTGCTAATTACAGGAATCAAATAAAGCAAGACGGCAATCAAGGAGAATATCAAGAACTTAATAGGCAAAGGACTTTCACGATAAGGGAAGTACATCACGTTATCTATGATATGAGATTGTTTCAATTATACAAGAGATTTTCTAAATCAGTGTCTACTTTACCTAAAAGCTTTTTCATCAAAGTATATAATTTACATAACGATTAACTATAGGAATCCTCATCGAAAATCATTTAAACTTACAGAGCTTTGATTTTTTCTCAGTTTTGCGATGGCTCGGCTTTCAATCAAGAAGCATCAAGGATCGGTCTCATCTTCAGCTCTGATCCCGAGACTTGATAAATCAGATTTGATAGCAAAGTGTAATAAAGTCCTGCTTGGAAGGTGTTTGAATCCAACGAAGCAAGATATAGGTGCACTTCTCCAATGCTTTTCAAGAATCTGGAGATTAGAGGGAACCGATTTGGGTTTTGGAAAGTTCCAATTCACCTTCAATGATGTTAAAGATCTTGAAGAAGTGCTAAGGCTTGGTCCAACACATTTTACGGGCTAGATGATTACACTAGACAGATGGATACCAAGGGCACTAGAGGACTACCCATCATCGTTGCTATTATGGGCTATAGTCTCAAATGTACCTGCATAATTTGCTGCAGAGATTGTTTACCAGGCTATTGGTGAACATTAAGGAAAATGAAACAGACTGTTGTCGAACGATCAAGAATCCTGGTGTAGATCAATGTCATGAAGGCCCTGATCCTGAAAACAGCAGTAGAATTCGAAGATGGAGAGGAAAAAATGATCCAGATAAAGTATGATCGACTACAAGGAATATGTAGTTATTGTAATTACATTAATCATGACGTGTCCAGGTGTAAGCGAATAATGGTCCATGAACAAAGAGCAGGATATTTTGAGAGGAAAGATAAAAGTGATCGTGGAACAGATAGAAATTAGAGTTACAAGGGAGCATTAGTGAATCATCCACTTTCAATTCCAACTAATCGTAGGGATAGAATATCAAATCCTCAGCAAGGCTCTAATCTGAAAAACCAGAGGATAGAAATGCAATATGTCCCAAGGACTTTACTTGGAATAGTGAAAAACAAGGAAAAAAATATGGATCACGAGGCTGCAGTTTTCACAAAGAAGAATAAAAGGTCGGTAGAGGATACCGAGCAAGAACCACATGATAGATCAGATCATAACCTGAACGGAAAAGAAGAAGTGGAGGCTGCTCAATCATCATAAAAAAACTAGAATACACAAGGAAAGTAAATAAGATTTTGAGGTAAACTCAACAAAACCGGTGAAAAAAGCTTTGAATAATGATGATGTAGATTCGCAAGAACTGTTGACAAAGGAAGGATCTCAATGGGGAGGAGAACGATCCTATGAATTATGATGATCCTTTCGATGACAAAAGCAGAGAGGATCAGGTAAAGGATTCTTCTCTATCGCTGTATGAGGTGATTAAGAAACATGAATATGGGATGATGTTGGAAGAAGAGAAAGACGAGCTTTTGGCCAAAATAGAGAAAATTAGCAAGAAGACAAGGCTGCCATTTCATGCTCCCAATTATGTAAGTGTTGACTACATGATCTCAGAGATGAATAAATCTACCAAAGGGACTAAAAGTTCAATTGGTAGAGGAGTCAATTCCAAAAAACAACACATAGTTAACTATGTGGAATCAGGACAGAGAAAATCAGAGAAAGTAAAGAAAGTGGGCAAAGGTACAAAGAATATGGACTATGATGCTACTTCTTTTCCAACGGCATCGACCAATTAAACTTGTTTTATTATTTTCTAATGATGAATAATGTATTTTCGTGAAGTTATTATGGTTTGGATAAATCATTTGTTTTGGATTTTTCAAAAGTTATTCTAATGTTTAATAAGATGTTTTTTAAATTGGAGGAGGACAAATAAATATATGGAAAAGAAGGATGAGGTCTCAAGAGTAATGAAAGACTCGAATATCCTTATAAGTAGGCTCAGATTACAGGATTTTAAGGAGTTACAAAGAATTCTAGAAAGTATAGAATCGGCCCAAAATTGTTTTGGAAAAAATTGGATGGAAAAATCAATACTTTTAAAGAACCCTTAGACTCTTAAGGAAATGTTAGATTTCCCTTATCTATACATTGTGCGGTATCAACCAACTATAATTTATCCAATATATATTTTACATGATTAAAATTTTCTCATAGAACTGTTAGGGTATAAGCAATCCAACTACCAAGAGTTATTTAAAAGATATTTTAAAACAATCCAAACGAGATTTTATTTTCCTGATGAAGACAAAACGATGTGATAATTATATGGCACAATTGCTGAGTGAATTAAAAATGGAAAATTTTATTACAGTTGAACCTACAGGAATAAGTGGTGGATTGTGTTTAATGTTTAACAATCATTCCAATGTAACAGTCAATTCTAAAAATAAAAACATAATAGATATATCCTTGGACCTCAGAGGATCGAAAGCTTGGATATCATTTCTCTAATGGGGACCAGTTTTCATCTCTGGGAGAAAGTATGAGAAAGATTAACTAGATATAGTTTACAAAGGTCTGATGCATGGCTTATAATCGGGGATTTTAATGAAATTTCAGGACATCACAAGAAAAAAGGTGGTAAAACAAGACACCTACGGTCATTTGCACCGTT
Source organism: Lepidium aucheri (assembly GCA_900406435.1). Classification (NCBI taxonomy): domain Eukaryota; kingdom Viridiplantae; phylum Streptophyta; class Magnoliopsida; order Brassicales; family Brassicaceae; genus Lepidium; species Lepidium aucheri. The sequence goes on along the minus strand of OVBA01003300.1, from coordinate 2,789 downwards.
CAATACTATGCTTCACAACTATGGTTTCATTGAATTTCCATGCATAGGAGATACATGGTCGTGGAGGGGGGTGAGACACAATGAAATACTCAAGTTTAAATTAGATAAAGCATTTGGAAATGAAGATTGGCATACTCTTTTTCCAAATTCAAAAACAGAGTATCTTAAAATGATCGGTTCGGACCATAGACCAATCATGTTGGAAATAAAAGTGAACAATAATAGCCGCAAACCAATTTTCTGTTTTGATAAGAGATGGATAAGTAAACCAGGTTTTGACCAAGCAATTAATCGGGATAGAACAGATATGCAGGGCTTAGATGATGCCGGATTTCTAATAAAATATCAAATTGTAGGAGAGAAATTTTGAGATGGAGGAAGAAGAGGATAATTCCTACAAAGGAAAATATAGAATCTTAAAAAAAATAAGTTAGAAGCTCTGAAAAATTTGGATATTTGTCCTACATCAGAGATACAAAAAGTAACATCAGATCTTTGTGAAGCATACAAGGAGGAAGAAACATACCGAAAACAGAAGAGTAGAATAAAATGGTTGTAAGAGGGAGACTGAAATACAAAGTATTTCCATGCCCAAACGAAACAGAGAAGGGCAAGAAATAGAATCATTGGGCTAAGTAATGCAACAAAAACATGGTTAGATCAAGAGTCAGATATTGAAAGAGAAGCAGTGAACTAATTCCAGGAACTATTCACATTTAATGGTACAACAGACTTTGACTCTTCTTTGGAGGGTATAACTTCAAAAGTTTCTGATTAGTGGAATAACACTCTATTAAGCAAAGCGACTATCGAGGAAATAAGACAGGCCATCTTTAAGATGGATTCAGGAAAAGCACCAGGACCAAGTGGAATAACAGCGCTCTTCTTTCAACAATCATGGGAAGTTATTAAAGATGATTTAGTAAAGATTGTAAACGTCTTTATTGAAACTCGTTATTTTGATAAAGAGTTAAATCAAACAAATATATGTTTTGATTCCAAAGACATCAAGACCGACTAGGATGGTATAATTCATATAAGGCTTTGCAATGTGGTGTACAAGGTTATATCTAAAGTGGTATGTCTACGACTTAAAAAACTTTTACCTCTTTTGGTCTCAAATACACAATCGGCGTTTGTATCAGGAAGGTTGATATCAGATAATATTTTAATAGCTCAAGAAATGTTCCATGTGCTACGTACACATTTGTCCCGGTCTAGAGATCACCGTATATAGCTTGGCGAGGTTGGATCGGCGAGTTTACCGCCGATCAATCACCTCCTATCCTCTAGATTCATGTTTATTATCCTAGATTTATCTATTGTCATTATCTTGCTCTGTTTTGTGATCGTTTCTCTATTTTTGAATTTTTTGTTCTGTTTTTATTTTGTCTTGTAGTGTATTTTGTCCTTTGTGCTAATTTGAGAGCTCACTACAAATATAGCCTATCTTTGTGACAGATTGATAGGTTGTCTGAACTAGAATCTGGTATTAGATAAGTTGCTTACAAGTAATCACTGAGTATTGGTTCGACAAACCCATTTACTTACCACTATCCTTCAATGATTTGATTCCATAGGTCAAAAACCTTGCTATCAAATTGGCGCCGTTGCCAAATCAGATTTTGCTTGTTCCAACATATAGTTTGCTAGTTTTAGGATCAGGTTCATTGTCTTTTATTACAACTTATCTTTATTTCACCAAGCTTGGATCCCTAAGGACCACGCCTCAACCTTATTGACAAGTTATTGTTTCTGTCTTTACAGGCCTCGCAGGTACCCTCGCCAATTAACACCGAAGCCAGCGACAGAATCTGAATCCTTGCTCCTACTCCTGCGAGTTGTGCGAGTGGTCAGCTTAGTTTGATCAGTTGATGAACACAAGGTCGAAAGGTTCCCACAACGTTCCCACACCCACCGATGATATCAATCAGCTGATCCGTGAGATCCGATGACAGCACAACACAATGCAACAACCACAGCTGGATCTAGATAATTCTACACCAGGAGTGACTTCGGATAGCACTCCCCCGTTGGTAAACGAGGCTGCCCACCAAGCGTGAGGATAGAACCTAGCTCGTCGTCCTCGCTGTATTAGTGCGAGTGATGCACCGAGTACACACACGATACAGAATCGGATTCAGTCGTCGGCGATCCAGAACAACAATTTTGAGATCAAGAGTGGTCTCATCTCCATGGTGCAGAATAACAAGTTTCATGGTCTATCCTCGGAGGATCCCCTCGACCATCTCGAGAGTTCGAGTGACTATGCTCGCTCACTCGCATTAATGGAGTGAGTGAAGATGTGTTGAAGCTTAGGCTCTTTCCCTTCTCTCTTGGGGATCGAGCACATCAGTGGGAGAAACACCGGATCGATAACATCTTGGCCGGAGTGTAAACGCATGTTTCTCACCAAGTTCTTTTCAAACTCACGTACGGAAAATCTTTGAAATAGCATATCCAACTTTGTCCAGAACAACAGCGAGTCTTTTGCTGAGGCTTGGGATCGGTACAACACTTATCAGGCTTAGTGCCCTCATTACGGTTTCAGAGAGGATACCATCCTCAACAACTTTTACCGAGGAGTACTCCCGAGGATACGCATAATGTTGAATACCGCAAGTCATGGGAGCTGTCTCCAACAAGATATCACTGAGGGACATGCATTAAGAGAGAACCTCGCCTTAGCCGATGGTCAGTATGGCGAGGACTATGAACGAGCTGTTAGGGGAACTTCCGATTCCGACACCTCTGCAAGGAAGGAGTTAAAACAACTCCATGAGAAGCTG
>OVBA01003299.1:0-28716 GCA_900406435.1 Lepidium aucheri | reverse complement strand
TCTACTGTAACTCTCTGTAATTCTTTTCAATCTTCTTCTATGTCGATAATACCAACCTAATTAAACCCATATAAATTTTGCCGTGAATTGTAAGGAAAGTTTGAAAAAAATTGATCCATCGGCGACAATTATTCATGTTAACCGACGATGATAGTTCTTGTTAACCGGCATCGACCTTCAGTTGTAGATTCCTTGCTCACGATGATGATTTCTTCACAGCGACGATTTGGTGTAAGGTCCAATTTGTTGTGAAGAAATCACGGCAACGATTTAGTGCAAGGTCCAATCTGTTGTGAAGAATAAATTGATTGATACTGCATTTGACCAAAAACAGAATAGAAGAGTGAGAGGTACAGGTAATCGTGTGTGTTATTCAATTGATTCTAGTGATGATGATTTGTAAAGATTTACATGGTATTGATTTCAATAGTCTTTGTACAAATGTACAACTAGTGAAATTGTAAAAGTACAATAACGGGCAAATTTTTTTATCTTCAACTTGCAGACAGAATAATTAAAATGGCGATTCATATAGATACTGGTGGGTCTTATATTGAACCAATGATGGGTGTCGTTGGGATTCTAAGGGTGCCAAGTATTTTGCTTTAACAATAAAAACAATATCAATGGAGGATATAACATACTCGATATTAGAGGAAAAAGTAAGGAAGAAGATTGGTGTCGATAATGATGCTAAGATTAAGATGAGTTACATCCCATTGGTAGTTGAAGCGAATAAACAATCGCACATTATGGACGATGAGGATGTTGAGAGTTATTTATGTAGCATGAATGTTGGACATTTGAGAAGCATTTTACATGTGGAAGTGGAGAAAAATATAAAAGAGATTGGAAGTTCATTTGGTATGAATAATAATGATGGTGGTATGGTTTCAAATGTTGGAGATTACAATGCCATTAATATCTACGAGGAAGAGAAAAACGAAAATGATGTTGCGTTGCAGATTGTTGGTATTGATGAGAATCAAGTAATTGATGAAATGGTTGAAGTGAATGGCGACATGATAGATGGATATGGACATGGTATGGAACTTCCATGTCTTAGAGAAGAAGTAAGAGATGGTACTCAGTTTATAGAATATTGGAATGATGGAACGGGGCTAGAATTGGGCCAAGAATTCAGGTGCAAACAGCAAGTGAAAGATTTGGTATTTATAACATCACATAAACGATGTTATGACTACAACATAATAAACTCGGATACTTGGCGATACGTTTTAAGATGTTGGCAATGCCGAGAAGGTTGTAAGTGGCACTTACGGGTAGCACAACCACAAGGAAGCAATGGTATTTGGTCGGTTAAAGTATATCATAACATGCATTCTTGCTCTCGAGTGGCGGGTAGCACATCAAATGTTAAAAGGAGAGGATCCGAAAATATGGTTGCTCACCTTGTGAAAGAGGATTATCCTAGTCAATTAGATACTCCATCTGCTAGATCTTTAATATGTGTTGTGCAACAAAAGGTGGGAGTGAAAGTATGTTACAGAACTACATTGAGATGGATACAAAAAGCTGCATGTGTTGTGCGTGGAAGTACGAAGGAGAGTTATAAGAGATTGCCTTCGTATTTGTATGTTTTATGGAAGAAAAATATTGGTACGGTGACAGAATTAAAATTGCATTGAGGGTTTTAGGGGAATTCGGAAAGTGCTTTGTGTGGATGCCACTTTTCTTAAGAATGATGGTGCTCTTATATTTGCCACTAGTCAAGATTCTAACCATCATCATTACCCGATTGCAATTTCTGTAGTTGATGGTGAGAATGATGCAAGTTGGAACTGGTTCTTCAGTATGTTGAAAACTATTGTGGAAGATAATTCAGAATTGGTGTTTGCCAGTGACAGAAATCTTAGCCTCATCAAGGCAGTTGCGGAAGTGTACCCAAGAGCGCATGATAGGTGCTGTATATTTCACATATTTCAAAATGTGAGAACCAAGATTTCTAATATCCACAAAGATAGCGTTGCGAGGAGATTCGAGGAGATTGCTCAGATTTACATAGAGACTCAATTCGAACGTGAGTATGTGGAATTTAGGAGCAGATATCCTACTATAGCTACGTATTTGGATGATAATGCAAACATAGACCAATGGGCTCGATGTCACTTTCCCTGAGACAAGTACAATATCGGTACAACAAATACAGCTGAATCATTGAATAGTGTATTCAAGGAGATAAGAAAATACTCTTTGATAGTCATGATTGATGCAATTATTGAAAAAATAGGAAAGTGGTTTAACATACATCGTAATGATAGCGCTAGAGTAAATATGTCTAAGAGATTGGTTCCACTTGTGGAGAATATATTACATAGTAGGTGTGAAGAAGCAAAGCGTTTGGCTGTTTCGGAACTCAACGTATTCATGCTTGAGTATTATTTTGTTGGACTCGATGAGATATCTTATTTAGTTAATTTGGAGAATAAAACTTGTGCTTCCATGCGTTTTCACAAAGACAAGTATCCTTGTGTGCATGCGATAGCAGCTCTTGGCATGTACGTATTGAATCCATTGAGGAGAGACGATAAATATCTACATCAATTATGCTCCAAATATGATCTAATGGAGCAATGGACGTTGGTTTATTCCTAGACAGTGTATCATGTCCCGGATATATCTTAATGGTTCAGGACCCTGATGATATTGCATCAATAGAGGTATTGCCTCCAAAATACAAGAAAAAGAAATGGTGACAACAAGAAACCCAATTTCTATCGGTTGGTGAAAGACGTCGGAGAACACAAAATAGGAGCATCCCTGGATTAAATTTGGAGGCTTGTTTTAACAGTGGTAATCAAGAGGGACGATGTGTTGTTATGTGTTGTGTTTTGTGTTATGTTGTGTTTTGAATTTTATCGTATGTGTAATCAGACATGTATGGAGAATTTGTTTCTTATCGTATGTGTAATCAGACATAAACATGGGCCCGTTTTTGTCCAAACATGTTAATTGGCTCATTATCAACCGAAACTATATTTAATTGGCCCATTATCGACTGAAACTATATTTAATTAGCTCAAACATGTTAACATTTCTTCATTCTCGAAAAATCTTCTTCTTCGCGACATTTCCTTTCTGTTTGTGAATTTAGGGTTTATTTTCAACAGGATCGGAATTGAAGATGAGTACCAATGAGACTGGAGCTTTAACGGGATCCTCATCTAGTCATCGGAGTTTTGTGTCCGAAATTTTGAAGTGATGTTATTGTGGAGCAACAATTTCGTGTTTGATTTCGAGATCTGGTAATAATCTAGGACGAAGGTACCATCGATGTTCATATTTTGTTCTAGGAAAGGTGATTTTGCCACTATGAACTACATTATTGATTGTTACAATTGGATTAGTAATTCTTGGTAATTTTGGTGTCTTTATTATTTTGTTCATAGCTAACTGATGAAGAGCATACTTTCAAATGGCTTGACAAAGCTTTCATTGATGAAATTGAAAGCTTGAGTAGTGTAATTACTGGACTTGAGAAAGAGATGAATTTGTTGAAGCGTCACGAAGATGTGTTTCTCGAGAATATGCAGGCAAAATTTGAGAAAGAGTTGTCTAACATATTGGATGGCATGATTTTGGAAGCCAATCAGAATAGGATGAAGATGTTGATTCCGCTTATAGCTCTTGGTTGTTTTGTTCTTGTTTTCATTGTAAAACTAGTGTAATCCTAATTTAATTTAGTGAAATTGTAGTTGAATTGTGATAATGGAAACTAGTTAGTGTAGTTCCAAATTCGAATGCTAAAACTTGAATGATTTGTAATTTGATCAATCCTTTCGTTTGTTGAAATCAAAGATTCACTTGGTTTACTTGAAATCAAATTTGATCAATCTTTCAGTTTACTTGAAATCAAGATCTAATGGAGAAAATTAAATTGGTTTATTTGATCAATGGGGTTTACTTGATCAAATTCGGTTTACTTGAAATCAAGATTCAATAGAGTTATTCAATTGGTTTACTTGATCAAATTGGTTTACTTGAAATCAAGATTCAAAAGAGAAAATTCAATTGGTTTACGTGATCAAATTGGTTTACTTAATAAAATTTCATAAATTATTCGGTTTACATGAAATCAAGATTCAATATCCACGAATTTGATCAAGTTGGTTTATTTTGAACAAATCCACGAATTTGATCAAGTTGGTTTACTTTGATAAAATCAAATCATAGTTTATCATATTCATATAAATACATCACATCTGATGAGTTGTTGCCTATTATAACATAATGAAACCAAATTTCGATACAAATTGTAAAATAATAAAATTACTCTATGTAATCTTCATAAATGTTATAAAACACCATATCATCTATGGTTAAATTATTAATTATAAATGTAGATTAGAGTAAACTAACAATTTCTTAAAAATGACCAAAGTATAACTATGTGTATTTGTGCATAACCACAAAACTAGTATAACAATAGTTGTAAAAATTCAAAATTTTCTGCAAATATTTCGAATATCCCTCCTTTTTTTCACTCGGGACCAAATATTTCGATTTTCCCTCAAACAAAATCTAAGATTTTTTTTCTCTTCTACCCTACTATTCCTTCTTAAATATACATTCACCCTTCTCTTCAAATCTTGAGCTCTCATAACACAACTTCATATACTTCGAATTTTGTAACCATGATAACTGATGACATGTTTGACCCGAACGACGACCCAAATGAAGTGGACGAGAGAAGAGCTATTATTTACGAGAACCTTGTTCACTGGGTTGCGGATTCAAAATATGACATTCCAACACAATGTCCATGTGATAGGGAGATAATAAGAGCGGCTACAAAGGAAGTGGAGAAGAAATACTTCACATGTAAAGAGTTTGAGGTAATAATTTATTGTTTGTGTAATTGGTTTGTGTTTCCTTGTAAGGTTAATTATGTAAATGCCTTAAACATCTCATGTACAGGCAGATGGCACGCATCAGAGAATACTTTGGGATCTAGGTATGGAGGATGAGGTCGAAAGCTTAAAGAATGCATCTGTAGCACACTAAGCTGAACTTCAAATGCTGAAATCTCAAAAAGAATATAGAAGATGAGATAGAAATTCATTAGGCTGATATTTAAGAAGTGAGACATGAATTCTCTAATCTCAAAAAGAATATGAAGGATAAGCTTCAAGAGCTGAAAAACAAGGTCTGTGATCTCAAAAATAATATGGAAATGATAAATATTGTGCTTGCAAAGTTGATTGCAAGGTTACCAAACTCGCAGTAATGTGTGGGGTGCGGGTGTGTTCTAATCTATTATCTAAGGGTTCTCTAAAACTCTTGTTGTCTTGTGGGGTGTGGGTGTGTTCTAATCTACTGTTTATGTTGTAATCAATCTCTAATCTACTGTTTATGTTCTAATTAATCTTAAAACTCTTGTTCGCTTAGTAGATATTGTACCATTAGTTAATTACAAAACAAGTTGCACAAAGATATTTTGCAACATAAGACTAAAGACAGTTCATAAGACTACAACCAGTTCATAAGACTAAAACCAAACATACTTCTAACAATCAATAACCGTATCAAAATAAGGAGTTCAAAATAACCGGTTTTACACCCCAATTGACCAATAAGTCAGCCACCAATTCTCTTCATGCACACCTCATATGGTGATCTCCTTAGATCAGCAAATGAATATTTCCTCATCTTCTTTGCGGGTACTTTTTCCTCACCATCCGCATCTGCTTCTACTTGTTATCCTCACTATCTGCATTTCTTTTCCCATCCTCACCATCAGCATCTTCAGACCTTACTTCTTCGTCCTCATCTGTTTGTTCTTCCTCACCATCAACATCATCGACATCTGTTTGTTCTTCCTCACCATCAGCATCTTCAGACCTTACTTCTTCATCCTCATCTTCAACATTCTCCTCTTCGTCTTCTTCATCTCTAATCTCTACTTCTTCCACATCACCAACACCTAGTCTTTTTCCTTTGACCAACTCTTCAACATTTCTCAATCTACTGTCCATTGTGTCCAGCTTATCATGCACTTCCTTAAATCCAGACATCATTAGTTTCTTGGTATCTTCAAGACCAGACAACATCGGTTTCTCTGACCTGTTACAACCCTTAGAAGACCCCTTAGAGGACTCACTAACAACAATTTTTGGTGCCTCTTGTTTCTGGGCTTTTATGTCTTCTTCTTAGTACTCTGCAAAGAAAACTTTTTTCTTTTCATCAACTACTCGCCTTGTCCAGCCATCAACGATGCCGTCCATGGCATTTTCTTCTTCTCCAATCCCAGCAAGCAGATTTTCCTCAGCACATGTTGGTTTCAAAATACTTGCAATCCTCTGCAAAGTAAATAGGATATATATGTTCATTTAGAAACATATATTCCATACATAACCATAAATACAATTCAAAAGTTGTATATTTCCTAACCTTGGTTTTACTAAGTTTTTTGTTGATTTCCTTAATACTAAGTCCTCTCATGTTACAAGGTTTGAACTTCGTCTTGCACATTCTAGGGCAGTCACTATGGGCATCTATAACATCTTCCCTAAAACCATTCATCAACCTTGCGATTGCCTCAAATGCAAGAACCTGCATTACAACAGAAAAGATTATATGAGGAAGTTACATTTAAAAAACCTATAGCACAAATAAATCAATACTTGCATACCTCTAAAGGAACAACAAAACTTGGTAAGTTGATATTCCGGTTGGCAACACCTTCTTTAAACAGACGAAAAATCCTGTTAACTTCCTTAAGATTGTCAAAGAATGTATATCTACCCCACGGGAATGACACACAGTCATCAAGACTTAAGACAATCCACCTTAAAAACTTGTCCACTGATGTTGCAGATGGCCCTCTCTTCCCACTTCCTTTGATAACTGACGTAAGAAACTACAATACAGCCATCTTCAACTTATCTCTGGAATATGTATGCATCGAAAAAAACTTTTTCTCCACCGCTTTTTGTGTCACTTTCGTCTTCTTGAAATGTTTGTCAACGAAATTGAGATTCCCCATTGCTTCATTATTATTTGAATACTGATGGCAATGTAGACCTGATAGCAAGGCATGCTTTCTCAGTGAGTACCAGACTGGTACACCATTGACCACGAACCATAGCTCCTTCGTTTTATCGGTCAGAGCCATGCGCACCAGTAGCAACCACATTCCCATTGTCTTGTGAAACACATCTCGTCGCATATGGAAGAAATGACCAAACTGTGGATGGTCATAGAACCATTGCTTCTCCGGTGGGTTTAGTATTTTTCTAAGTTCTCCACTGTTTATGCTATGTAGCACCTAGTGGCAATCTTAATAGTCTTTCTTACTCACTTCTCCGAAGATACATGCTCTCAGGTGGGATCACTTCCGTTCCTTCATTATCTGATTTTTCAATTCATATAAAACAACAAAATATCAACATCAATACCATAATAAACCTTATACACTCGTTTAAGTCAGTCTAAACCTTATACACTCGTTTAAGTCAATCTTAATCTGAGACTCATTGCAAACACTCTACATTAATGAATCCAGTTCTTTGAATCAATACTTACAAATCTACATTAACCAAATGCTTTCATAAATACAAATCTCTGAACCATTACATAAACTTGATCCTAATCAATCCAATTCTCATCATAAATACTATAACAAACAAGTTCTTAGAATCAATATTCACAAAACGTTTTCATAATAAAAATCTAGAACCATTACACAAACTTTACTCTAATCAATCCAATTCTCATAATAAAACCATTACACAAATTTTACTCTAATCAATCCAATTCTCATAATCATTACTATAACAAACCTCATCACGTCCATTACACACACTTTACTCTAATCTAATTCTCAGATTCAATACACATAATTACAGAACAAATCTGACTTTTTAATTAATCTAAAACTCATAATTACATAACTACATCTATATGAAACACTAATACTATATGTTAATCACAGAACAACAAAAGTTAATCACAAAATCTATATGAACCACTAATACTATATGTTCATCACATAATCAATCTAAAATCTCACAATCACTTCTAATACTATATGTTAATCACACAACCACACATGTTACCATTTAGAAGTACAACTAGTTTAAAAGCCATACAAGTTACGATTCAAAAGTACAACTCGTTTTACCATTTACCATTAATAAGTTAAACTAACTTACAGTTTCTGAGTCTGATGATTCCTCTGATTCTTCTTCTAACTTGTCGTTTTCTGACTCCTCTTGTTCGCTTCGTTGCTCTACCAAGTCAGCCTCTTCTCCTACACTTTCTGGTTGTTCCACCAGATGTTCGACTGAGTCTTCACAACCCCCTTCGACCGAGTTTTCAACTATCGGATCCACCGTATATTGCACTAAAGGTTCAGCTGCTGGTTCCACCATAATTTCCGCCGGAAGTTCCACCAAACTTAAGCGAGCAGACGTGAAGCGATCAGACAATAATGGTCCGAATCCACGTCCCATAAATCGAGCCGCATTCTTTGTCATAGGCATCATAACAAGTAGGAGTTCTGGTGAAGGGAAAAGGGAGATAAAAGTAAGAAGCAATTCCAGTGAAGGGAAAAAGGAGGTGAAAGGGGGGGAAATGAATCGACACCAATTGGATTAGGGTTACTTTGAGGCTGATTTTACCATCGGTTAGTGATGGGTGGTTTTTACAGAATTTCAATTGGGTGGTTTTTACAGAATTTCAATTTAAATCTACTAAACCAACATTCATCAGGTCTGTTTAATGGATCACGGGTTCGGCCGGACATAATACCTTGGATCTAGAGGACAAAATGGTAAAAACTCCTATTTTCATGCATTAATCAATTTAATTATATAAGTAAAATATGAGTGGAGTATTTGAGTCACTTTGCTCTCAACTAAGAGCATCTGAGTCATTCGCCCTAGCGACTTCCCCTTCTTTATAGTCAGGGCGGTGCCACAATATAAGAAAATAAAGCATTGGTTAGGGTATCTCATTTTTATCTATGTTACCATAAAACTATACATATACATATAAATTTCAAAATATGAACTAATATTGGATTTTTGTTTGATTTTTTTTATTTAGCATTGCAATCTACAAATTGTAATAATTTTATATGTTCATTTTAATGATTTTCTAAATTGTTCAACTATTTTACACAAACGATTTGACTATCATATTTACGGAAAAGAAAATTGATTTGAAATTTGAAAATTTTGGTTCAATATATATTTTATCATGAATATTTTGTTTACTATTTTTTCGGTAATCTATGAATATAGTAATTTTTTTTTTGAATTGAGACATTTCTTTTTGCTTCGCTATGATATCCTTTAATGTTGGCACAACTTTGTTTGTAGTCATCTTTCTATCTTTATTGGAGTTTGGGTTTGTTAGATTAGTACAAACGTTGTAACAGTAGCATTTATATAAGTTGAATTCAATATTTTAAGGTTTGATTTTTCCTTTTGGGTTGTTCTCTTATCGGGGATAGAGAGGAAATAGTAAGGTTAAAAAAGACAGAGTTGCAAAGTCAATTAGTTTGATTGACTTAGTGAGTTGGGATGTGAATCATTATACAAGAACTTGATCAGTATTGAGTTGAAGTATGTTAGTGGATTTTGTAGCTTGCTCAAGCCCCGGCGACTTTGAATTTGAACTCGTTAAACCGGTGCCTTATTTCTTTTATGCTTTGATTCATTCCAATTAACCTCAAGATTGTAAAAGTTAGATACATATACGCATAGATTAGTATCAGACCAATCATGTTCAATGTGGAAGTGCTTTTAGAGTTGTGATTATTCGGTAAAGACTTTAAGCTAGAAATTGGTCAAGATTCAATCATGCCTCCGGCGAAGAGTGAAGTAGCAGATTCGACGGTAGCGGAGATTTCGTCTTTCGATGAAAAGGATAATTGCACACTTGACACTACAAGGTTAGAAAGATGTTATTATTACGAAGCCGCCAAGAGTTCTTACGAAGGAAAAACAGGAAGACGATAAGCTCAAGAATCTAATCTTTCTAGCAGTTGGACATAAAGTTCTACAGAAAGTCGATCCTTACACAATAACTGCAAAAATTTGGGAAACTTTAGAGATTATATATATGCATAGATCTCTTCCTCATCGTGCTTACTCACAACTTGAGGATCATGGTTTTAAAATGTAGGAATCAAATTTAATTGATCAGATTGTGGATAAATTCCTCAAGACTGTGGTAGAATTGTCAAATCACAATATAGTAGTTCTAGATGAGGTACAAGCAATTCTTCTTTTGAAACTATTTCCCTTTGAGGTATGAACTTCTTAAAGAAACTTTTACATAAAGTAGAGACATTCTTAGAGTATAAGATGTTTTTGTACTGCTACTAAATCTAAAGAAACTAGTTTGCAAAAGTCTAATAATGTTGCTAAGTTGAATGATGAAGGTTTATATGTTAGAGTTAGACCAGAAACTAGAAGTGCAAATAATAGCAGAGGTTCATCAAAGAACAAACAAGTCTAGATAAAAATCTTCTGAAGGAAGCAAGAAGATTTGTTGGATCTGCGAGAAAGAGGGTCATTTTAAGAAAGAATGCTATAAGTGGCAAAAGAGGAACAACGGAAGACATCACAAGAACGGATGGTAAAATTTAGCTCAAGATGATGCAACATATTTGGTGGGATTAATTGTTTCAAAGGTGATCATCGATTCAAGATGTTTTTTCATATGACATCTCGCAGAGATTGCTTCCTTGATGTGAAAGACTTGTAAGGTGGAAAAGTAAAGATGGCAAAAAATACTCAGAGCGAGATGAAAGGCATTGGTTCTGTAAGGTTTATGAGTGAATATATAGCTACTTTTGTTCTCCATGAGATCATATATATGGTAGGAATATCAAGAAATCTAATATCTCTTGGTACATTAGAACATATAAGATATGAATTTAAAGGTGGAGGTGGAGTCCTGAAAGTAATCAAAGGCAATATGGTAATCATGAAAGCTCAAAGAAGGTATGATGTGTATATTCTTCAAAGAATGTCAAGTATATCAGAATCTGATTCGGCATAATCTAGTGTAGAAGGTCAAAGTTCAAACCAGAAGAGTGATACAAGTATGTGGTACAACATAATGGGTCACCTCAATTTCAAAGGTTTACAAATTCTTCACAAGAAAGGTTGTTTCGACACTTCTAAGATCACAAAAATGGATTTTTGTGAAGAATATGTGATAGGAAAAAGACACAAGGTGAGTTTAGTTCTAGTAAACATGTAACTAAAGAGAAGCTTGATTATATTTATTATGTTCTCCAAATGTCCCAAGAATTCTAGGAAAATGTCAATATTTCATCACTTCCATTGATGATTATACTAGAAAAGTATAGATAACAGATCAAAGATGAAGCTTTCAAAATTTTTGTTGATTCGAAAACAATGGTAAAGAACTAAGCTGATAGAATGGTGAAGTAGCTAAAAATCGATAATGGATTAGAATACTACAACCATGAGTTTGATAATTTCTACAAGGAGGTTAATATTTTGAGGCACATGACATGCACTATACACCTCAACAGAATCATATGGCAGAAAGGTTAAATAGATCCATTATGAAAAAAGTCATAAGCATGCTAAGTGAAAGTGGTTTAGACAAAATATTTTGGGCATAAGCTGCATCAACTATTGTTTACCTGATAAATAAATCTCTTTATCCAGCTAATGAATTCAATATTCCTGAAGAATTATGGACCTTTGTAATGCCTTCATTAGGAGGTCTTAAGCGATTGGGTTGCATCGCTTATGTGCATTCAACATAAGGCAAACTAGAACCAAGAGCTAAAAGAGGTGTTTTCACGGGTTAGCTAAAATGAGTAAATGGTTCTTGAGTGTGGTTAATTAATAATAGGAAGTGTGTAATAGTAAGGAATGTTGTCTTTAGAGAAAATGTGGTATTCAAAGAATTATCATCAGAGAAAGCAATAGGTAACACTACCAACTTAAATACCTTTACAACTAACAATTCTTCTAGTTTTGATGTCACAAGAAATATCATAAACTCAAATATTTTTAGGGTGGAGAAAATAAAGATTTGGGTGAGTTCAGAGATCATATCCAACATTACTCAAGTTTCAGAAGAAGATCAAGATCATCAGTTGAAAGATAGCTATCATTTAATTAGAGATCAAGTCAAAAGAAACTTTCAAAAGCCAGCCAGATTTCATGATTATGAATGTGAAGAAGATGAAGCAGAGATTGAAGATGAATTGGCTACTTTTGTTTGTTCACTTATAGAAAAATGCAGGACAGAATAAGCCATCTACTTTCATAGAAGCTATGAAAAATTCAGATAATGACGAATGGAAATGAACAACTGATGAATAAATGAATTCCCTGTGGAA
This sequence comes from Lepidium aucheri, assembly GCA_900406435.1. NCBI lineage: Eukaryota > Viridiplantae > Streptophyta > Magnoliopsida > Brassicales > Brassicaceae > Lepidium > Lepidium aucheri. The sequence goes on along the minus strand of OVBA01003299.1, from coordinate 16,358 downwards.
GAATTCCATTTTGAATCTTGTGGATCAGCCTAAAGTTTAGAGAGTTATAGGATGCAAGTGGATCTCTGAAAGGAAAGTTGAGATTGCAGGTTAATAACATCCAAGATAGAAAGCATAATTGGTGGCTAAGGGACTTTCTCAGAAAGACGACATCGATTTTAAGGAGATTTTTGCTCTAGCTGTGAAGCATGTCACAATTAGATATCTCTTATAAGTTGTAAATCATTTCATCATGGAATTACAACAAATGGTAGTGAAGACAACCTTCATGCATGGTCATTTTGATGAGTATATATTAATGGAGCAACCAGAGGGTTATGTAGACAAGAAGCATCGAGAGAAAGTCACTTTATTGAAGTGATCCCTTCATGGTCAGGGGTAATCTCCAAGACAGTGGAATCAAAGATTTAATAATTTCATGGTGCACAATAGCTATGACAAGTGATTTGATTATTGTGTAAATATTGAGAATCTGAGAGAAGTTTGAGCGGAAAAAAATTAAAGAGAAAGATCAGAGAGAGAGAGAGATTTTTGTGTATGAATTATTAATCCATATTGTTGTGTTTGGTTACAATGAGGCTAAGCCTTTAAATAGGAAACATACAACAGAACGAACTTTGACTAAACCTAGTTGGTACCAAAAAAAGAGCCGACCGTTCCTTGGGATTAACATAAAGCGAGAGTGACCCAAAAGTGATATCTCTCAGTTGTAACAAAAAGAGAGTTACAGGTGGACTTACGCTCCAACGGTCGGCTGAGTTTGCACTAGATATTTCTCCCTCTTCCTTATAGGCTTTATGGACCCAACTTTGGTATTTAAATAGCCTAACTCCTCCTTGTAATTTAATTAGCCCATTTCAAGTGTTTATGTGCACCTTTGTCATGTACGGACACTCTGGGTAACTTGTGTAGCAAGCATGGATAACTTGTGATACAAACTAACAAATATGAAGAAGCTAAACAATAATTTGATCATATATTTTCTCTTATATGTGGATGATATACTCATAGCCTCCGCTAACAAGCAAGAGATTCAAGCTTTAAGGAATCTACTCAACTCTGAATTTGTGATGAAGACCTAGGAGATGTAGAGAAGATTTTTGGTCTAAAATAAGCAGAAGTAGAAAGGTAGGTCATCTGAAGATTTCTTAGTCAAGTTACATTCATAAAGTGCTCGAGAATTTCAATATGGACCAATCAAAGTTTGTGGCAATTCCATTAGGAACTCATTTCAAGCTTTAGTCAACAAGTGACAAAGAATGAGCTGATGAGGATTCTTACATAAAATCGATTCCATATCAGAGTGTTGTGGAAAGTTTGATGTACTCGATGATAGAGACTAGGCTAGACTTAGCATACCTAGTGGGAATGGTCAAAAGATTCATGACAAAACCAATTAGAAAGCACTAGCAAGCTGTAAAATGGATCATGAGATACTTAAAAGGTTCAGTATATACGGGATTAATCAAAAGATAAATGCAATTTTGTAATCAGAGGCTACTGTGATTCAGACTTTGCTGCAGACATGGACAACAGAAAATTAATCACATATATCGTTTTTACTGCATGTGGGAATGTAATCAGCTGAAAATCATCTATGCAATCTATTGTGTCTTTGTCTACAACCAAAGCAAAGTATGTAGCTCTTTTAGAAACTGCAAAAGAAGTTGTGGTTGAAAGAATTAGCGAAAGATTTTTGCTTTCATCAGAACTATGTTGAGTTGAATTGTGATTCTCAAAATGTTATAGCACTTGCACATCATACGGTATTTCATGCATGGACCAAGCATGTAGCACTTAAATAATATTTCACCAAAGGTAAAATAAATAAAGGTATTATTTGAGTCCTGAAGATTCCTTCAGTCTACAATCCCGCATACATATTTACAAAAGTGTTACCAATATGTAAACTACGTGAAGCACTCAAGTTGCTTCGAGTTTTAGAAACTTAAGTCCAAGGTAACAGCAGATCCACCAATTTATTAATTGGAGTGTGTTAAAGACTAAGGTTGAGATTTGAAGAAGTATAGTCACCAACACCAAGCTGAAAGTTTCGAGGCTAAAGACTCTTTATGGAGTGGAGACTTTAAGTCTAATTTGGATACCGGTTATAGCTGATTATTGATTCGTTTAATCTAAACATAATGAAAGGCAGGATACTTTTTTTTGTAACCTCAATTTGAAAGAAATTAACAAAAGCCTCAATTAAAGGTTTTTTTCTCACTCCTTAATTTTAGATCTATCATAATCACCCTCTTCTAAAAATTAATTTTGAAAGCCCTGAACAATACACGCTAGCTGAAGCCACAATATCCTGTAATTGGGTCCGTTTTGTACCCGTTCGGTTCTCAGTTGGATCCAGTTCTTTGGGTCTTAAATTTTTGGACATGTTCAGATATTTAAGCTTTTCGGATTCCGGTTCAGATCTTCTTTTTTGGGTCGGATCCAGGTTTGGTTCTTTGGATCCGGTTTTATGCCTATGGCTAGCTATCATTATGCAGCTATACTTATTTGTGTATATGGTTTGGTTTTAAATTATTATTAACTAATTACTACTAACATTCTGTGCATCTACGTTTTATTAATTAAATTACTTGTTTTATTCAAAAAACTTCCAACAACTATTTTATTAAGCATACGTCAATGTTTTTACCTTTTCAAAATTCAAATACTATACTTTACAAATATCCTACCTGTTTTAAAATGGTACACAGCATAAATTATATCGATTGTTATATTACATGAAAAATTAAATATGCGATCAAAGATATAAAAAGTCCGCAAAATAAATTATTTATTTTTATAAACTACTTACTTAATGTTATGGAATTCAGATAATTCGCGTAATCCGCACGGATAGCATCCTAGTATCTTAGGTATTTCGAATATTAGGTATTATCTTAGGTATTTCGAATATTATGCTTATACAATTTTAAACATGAGAGAATTTATTGGGTATTCCATCATGACTAAATGACCAAAGTATTTTTAATATTTCAGCTTAAACTTTTCATTATAGTTATGAAGTAAGTTCATGTTAAGTGTCGAAGAATCTACAAAATTAATTCTTTGAAAACTCTTTAACATTTGTGACCGAAGAGATATGCTATGTAGTTTAGAAATCGATGATACAAATAAAAAATAAAAGTACAAAATAAATTCTTGAAGCCGCCAAATTTTTTGAGATATAGGTCCTGTTCTTTGACCAATCGCTGAGCGACTCAATAATTATAACTAAAATTAAACCCAATTATGTGATAAACACACAAATAACAAGATGAAATGAGTCGCAGCGATGATTATAATTGTCGCTGTTTTCTTAAACGATTTTGAGCGACACGTGTAACTTTTTTAAAATTGATCGCCGCGACACCTTACACGTGTAACTTTTTTAAAATTACTTTTGTTGATGTATAATTACTATCGCTGAATATGGACACAGCGATTGGTTAAAGAACAGGGCTATAGTATGAAAGTTTACCAGTCTTTTGAAGAGGTCACCATTGTCTTATGTGATTACCACCTCCAAAATATTCATCTCATTCACATAGAGCAAAATATATAAGGAACTAAACCAAAAACCAAAAAAAAGGTTTCCAATGGAACTGAAATTTGGAAGACTGGTCAATTAAGGCAAGATCTCCGGTTTTCAATTCAATTCTTGAGAGATCAGGTTAGGTTGTATTGTTAAGTTAATAAAACGTCGAGCAAACAAACATTCCACTTGGAGTATAGATATGTGAATATAAATGTTTGTTCATGTTGGAACAACATAATGATGTTTGTGATAAAAACTTGTTTACTATATAATCTGTTACACCTAATATGATTTTTTATGATATAAAACTAAAGCTGTAATCGAGACAAGAGAGTGAAGGGACCCTATTGTTCATGAAAAGTATATATCATCACATGGAATTCCAATAAAGGTATTCAAACTTTGAATGAGAATCAAGTGAACATATATAATTCTGTTAAAAAAAAATCATAGAAAAAATACAAATGATAATGCTTTAGTACTAACCCCAAAAAAAGTTCAATGAACATCTGAAATTTTTAGGAAGTATCACATCAAATCCTCCAATCTAGATCTGTGCAACCGTTGCTCAATCGTATTCACATCGTCGACTACTCAATACCATTATTAATAAAATAAATTAAACAAAAAAGATACATCCAAAGTTATCAATTATGTATATAAATCTAATCTTGATCACACGCTTTAGCTACGACATATACCTTTCATTTATATTTTTTAAAATTGACATTTTTGTAACGCACGAACACATTATTAATTCTTAATCAAAGTTCACTTTAGTATTATTTTTTCTTTCCGATAACTCATAATTAATATCAAAGACTAAAAGTAATCTCTAGGAAAAATGAATCCTACAAATGAATCTTTTCTATGGTCTCTGGATATGCAAATGAGCAAAACACAAATAACTAAACGTGGATGTTCAAAACAATGATTTTGTTTTACATAGTAGGTAGAACAAACTTAAAGCGTGTTAGAACCAAATCTCATCTTCTTACTACTTGACCACAACATTTCGGATTTGATATTATTTTTATTTCGTGATCTTCTTTTTTCTCTATATGGTCGAATAATATGTCTTAATGTATTAACTCAAATGGCAGTCTTGTAGTATAAATTCCAATGTTCTTTGCCGTTTATTCATGAGTAGAATAATTTTCAATTTGATAATTTTGTTACAAGAGAAACAGGTGATTAAAGAAAAATTGATTGGCTTATATTAACCATAAATATTCTACCAAACAAATATGCGACTGTAGACTAAATTAATCGGGACTTATAGTAATTATGAGTACCGATTAATCCACGATTAGAATATGGTAAACATGTCGTATATAATATTGATATTCGAACGAAGCTTCCTCATCGGAAAATCCAAATGATAATAATTCTTTAATTACAAAAAGACCCTTCTCTCCTCCTCTTTTACACTTAGTCCATTATTTCGATGGATATAACAAGTTCCAAGATCAAAAATAAAAATTTTGATTTATCCATAGCATTTGCTCCATAAATCAAACTGAAATCTATTTACATCAGTTTAAACCAAAAAAGAAAACAAGAAAATGATACATTTGAACTTCAAGGAGATAATCTAGTACTCTTGGTACTACTTAAACCGATTTCGTTATGTTTTCGTGAAGGACCAGAAGCTGGAACTGGAAATTGACGTGGTAAGGACCCCAAAAACTGTACAGTTTTATGATCTTGTACTTGATGATGCTGCTTAGGTGGTGAAACAACGTCGTTGTTTTGTTTGGGTGGAGAACTCGTGTTGAACACGTTCGTTGTTCTTGCTCCATTACAGCAACTTAAAAAGACAAGAAGAAGAACCAGAATAATGATAGTGTTCGTGAGTTGATATGTTGTTGATCTGCTGTTTGGAGGAGACATTTGTTGAAGTCGAAGAGAGAAAAAGAGAGAGAGAGATTAATTTGTTTGAAGGAATTTTTGATGAGAGTATTTAATATTTTAAAGGACTTTTTATTGATGGAAAGATAGTGAATTGTTGACAGCAAGAAATATGGGCACATCGAGAGGGACAGAGAGAGAGATTGTGATTGAGAGATGTTGACTTCTGGTTCTATTCGTGTGTTTTATTTTATTTATTATTACATTTGGTTCTATTCCTATGTTGTTTTGAGGAAACTACTGGACATAAATCCATGTTAATCATTGGTTTATCTACGTCAAATTATAAATCAGGCTGTCTTTTAGGTTTCGGGATATTAGGAAGGAGTAATATAAAACTATTTACTGTTTTAGAAAGTTCTGTATGAGCACCTTATATTAAAATGTAAATTTAATGTGGTAATGACCGTGCGGAAATAAACAAGATAGTGTCCAAATTCTTCACAGTGGAGTTTGATTATCTCATAAAAAGATTCATCAATTTTTTCTTTTGCCAGATTCCAAAATTACTCAACAATAATGCGGATTGGTTAGTTTGTGATGTCTGTAATCTATCCAATACTTGTAATTTTGTAAATTATCTGCTTTCTTCTTAGCTTTTGAGATTAATACGATATCTATAAGTTGAAAAAAAAATTTAGATCTGAATTTGTGAATCGAAGATGAAGTATTTTCGTATAATTCTGATATACTCTCAGTAATATAACATGATATATAAACCATAAAATTATATGTTTTCCTTTTACATCTTACTAAAAACATATCCAATATTATTTGAAATTATACTGAATTTGATTATTTAAGTGACGTGTAAAAAAAGAAAGAGGAGACAAAGAGAAGAAAACAAAACAAAAAAAAGAATAAGTGGTAGGGCAAGGTAAAGCGGCGAAAGACTTATTTCATTTCATGTTATGTCAAAAAAAATTGAATCGTATAACTTTACGACAAAATGATAATTATTATCAAATTGATGATCATATAGTGTAACCTAGATTTCTTTTATATATGTGAAAATATACGTGAATGACGATATTACCCCCTATTGAGATAGAAGTATAGAGATGGAAACTGAAAGTAGAAGGCAACAAACAGTAGTTATGTCAGAAGTACAGGAAAAAAGATCTATAACTTGTCCAACTTTCTTAGCATTACTGTGTCCAAACTGTCGATATCTATATCATTGCAAACTGAAGCGACGTCATCTACTGATTACTGATTACCATTCACACGTTTTTCTCCTATGCATCAGTTTTGCTTTTTTTTCTTCTTTTTCTTTAGTGTATGGTGGGGGTTAAGGAATAGGAGCTTTTAATGGGCTACTGTTTGCAAAATACAATAATGAAAAGCTTTAATGAATCAACATTTGGGCTAAGAAGCCCATATCAAAGCTTCCAGTGTCATATTCACTTGCTGTCGGTGACACATAGGCTACATAGTTTTGATTTATTTTAAGTAGACATTGAAACATGTATGTAAGAAAGGCCACAGAATCTGTTTGGTCAATAAGTGTTTCAGTACCTTACCTTTCATTACTTCTCTTTTTATATGCAAGAGGGTAGGATTCTACACGAACATTCGAAGAATCTACATCGTTGGTTCGTTATTACTATTATCGCCTGAGATTTATCCGAGAATACAAATATCAGTTTACGTGCGCCGAAAGATACCTTCAGGCTCAACTCTTTGACCAAAGTTGAGAGATAAAGGAACCAAACACGGAAAAGTATTCACTTCTTGTTTAAGTTGTTAGAAAAAATGAAGTAAACAAAGTTTGACTCGCGCTTATGTCATCGTCTTAAAAGCGAACCTCACGACTCACGAGTCATAACTCTTTCGCTCTTAGAGTTTTCTTTTGCTCTCAATTCTCTATGAAACTTGTTTTCTTTCGCTGGAGAAGAAAGAGCCAAACATGATGAGGAGCGATGATCTTTACATCACCACCGTCCCTTGTTTCTTCCAGTGTCCCATATCACTTGATGTGATGAAATCTCCGGCGAGTCTTTCCATCGGTGTTACATACGACCGAGTCAGCATCCAGCGTTGGCTCGATTGTGGTAACAACACTTGTCCCGCCACTATGCAGATTCTTCAGAACAGAGACTTTGTACCTAACCTTACTCTCCACCGTCTCATTGATCTCTGGTCCGGCTCTGTCCACCGTCCTGCAAGTGCTGTGTCTCCGGAATCCGAATTTTCGACGAGAGACGAGATTAATGCTGCGATTAAGGAGTTTCAAATCAAGAATGCAAACTGTAATGTGTTGAGCAAGATCCTCCGGTTTGCAAGAGAATCAGATGAGAACAAAGAGTTTCTTGCCAATAAAGAGGATTTCTTACGAATGCTTGTGGATCTCATTAGCCAATTAGAGTCCAGATATATCTCTGAAGAAGCGGTGAAAATTCTGAGCATAATTCCAATCATTGATCAAAAACAATTATCAAACCTGATGTTAATGAACGGTCAAGATTGCTTGACAGCCATCTTCCTATTGATTAAAAACGGGAATCTCAAATTGAAGATTGATTGCTTTGGCTTGCTGGAGTTTATCGCCGTTGACGCAGAGTCAAATCTTCTAATCGCCGAGAGAAACGGATTACTTGCCCAAGTTTCAAAATCTATTAATCAAATTCCGATCCCAGCTTAATCGAAGCAAGCTTGTCCTTCTTAATCGCGATCGCGTCTCCAGAACGCGTGAAACTCGCACTAATCAGAGAGAAAATAGTTACAAAGCTCACGACGTTATTGTCAACAGATTCAACGTCGAGAGTTTCAGTGACAGAAAAATCCCTAAAGCTTCTCGAATCTCTTTCGTCTTGCAAAGAGGCTCAATCGGAGATCTGCGATAGTGTATGTTTGGAGACGATGATTAAGAACGTGATGAAAATGTCAACGACGGCAACTGAACACGCTGTTACGATTTTATGGAGAGTCTGTTATCTTTTAAGAGAAGAGAAAGCGCAAAATGTCGTTATAAAGACTAACAGCAAAATGAATGTGCAGATGTACTCTCTCCATCAATTCTTACAAGCTCTAATGATTGGAATATGTATGCTTTATGTCCATCATATTTACAACAGTATGTAAACCAAGATATTGAAGATGCAATATAAATTCAACTTAGGAAAAAAAAACTTCTCTTCTCTCTCGTTGATAGAGAGGTAGAGTAAACCCACTAAAACAAGTCTCTTGTTGCTGGTTTCTCTTTTCTTCTATCTTGATTCAAAATCTCCAAACTTAATCCCTATTCACTTCATCTCCTTCGTCCTTCTTTTAGATTATCTCTTGCTCTCATAAAAAAAAAAGAAATCACAAAACTAGCAAACAATTATTCGAGACTAAGCAGAGGAGTGCAAATCCATCATCTTAACTTCTTTCTCCATGTTTATTTTAGATCATTATCTTATCGATCTCAACATGCATGTATAAGGGAGATGAAAATTAAGCTCTGGTTTAGATCTACTTAGAGAAGATGATCATGATTCTGGTACCGATGATTTGGTTCTCCGGTCACCGATTAAACTTGTGATTTCCTGCTTTCAGAAGAATCAAGGTGGAGTTTCATCTGTTTAGTTGGCAAGTTGTATGCATGGCCATCGGAGAGTTGATATTCCTCCCGCTGAAGTTTTGATCACCATTTCAACTAATTTTGCAAGCAGTGGCTGTGAACCAACATTAGGAACCATAATAACCAACAACGGTTAAAGGTAGAGGAATGATCTTCCCAGAGCTTGGCGTATGGACACTAGGATTTTTGGTAGGATCATAGACCATGACTTCGTGCAGTTCATTTTCCCCTCAGAGACGGACCTAATCTCCATCTTACGACGTCAGCCCATAGCACACAACGGCTGGATTGTTCTTGTTCAAAGATGGCAACCAATTGACTCAAGCCTATTTTTTCACTCACTACCACTATGGATCCAAATCCATGATCTACCTCTCCAGTACGCGTCACCAATGACAACAAGGTTGATTGCTAGAGCAATTAGAGAAGTCATAGAGGTAGATGTCCAAAACCACTCGGTGACAAGAGCCACAACTATACGGGCTAAGGTTAACATCGATCCATTTGGGAGGCTCAAGTTCTTCAAACCGATACGGTTTCAAAATGGTGAACGCTTGCATGTCTTCTTCCACTACGAAGGAGTTACCAACTTCTGTTTGAATTGCCAAAAACTCACGCATGACACGAGCTTGTGTACTTATGTTCCCACACCCGAGGATTATCTTCTTGAAACAGAAACAAATGAAGACCATTTGGAGACCTCCTCGACAGCAATTCCTCCAATGGGTTCTCAACCGACAAGGGCAACTACTCCACAACCATTGGCTTTCTCAAACTATAGCTAATATTGCTGATGACATAACAACCATTTGGGACACGGTTAGAGATATTAGGTTGAATAATGAGGACTTTGCGATCTTTAATGCGGACATGGAATTGGATTTGGCTACAACATCTGACCAAGATGAAATAGTATTCCTCATCAACCGTGAAACAAAGAGAAAGAGGTATCCGGATGTTACAGAGGAACCAAGCTTCAAGTCCCCGCGATCATTTTAAGACAAGTACAAGTTAGTATGTTATAAAGTTAGGATGCTTTTGGTTCGAGTTTTAAGGGTTGATTAGTTAAGTTTATCTTAAAGTTGGTAGTAAGTATGCTTTAACTCTTTGGACATGGAAGATCTTTTGGTTGTAATCAAACCTAGACTTAAAATTGCGGTTTGATCACCAACGAAAGGAGTGTTTTGGTCACTTCTATTAATATCATAATTTTCGTTAAAAAAAAAATTCAACTTTGACGAAAAAAAAAAGACTAACGGCGTCACGAAGATACTGTTACTTTTACAAAGCAATTGCTCGCTTACCGTTAAGCAGATGTTAACGGATCTTCTTAAGGTCTTCAAGGTTAACTCAAGATCATGCCTTTCTGTATACGAAACCAAAACGACACAAATTATGCCGTTTTATTATTTTTTGACCCTCCATATAATGTTGTTGAGGTTCAATTCACTAGGTGTAGACTGGGCCGAGTATAATAGCCCATCAAGGTTATACTTTCTAATTTAAAGAGATCTGTTTCTTTTAACGAATTTGTGTTAACTTATAAATATATTCGTAAAAAGTTTCAAGATTATGCATCTTAATGAGTAAATCATATTCATCTGATGATATGTATGTGACTCTATAATTAGTGGAACACAGTAATGCCACTAGTTATATTCTCTCTTTATGGTGGATATTAATAAATGAGCTATCTCATTTGTTATTAGAAAATTTCCTAGGACATTGTTTGGTCATTTTTCTTAAGAATAATATATAAATAAGTATAACATTTTTAAAAATTCCTGAAATTTATGTAGGTTTCAGCTTTCTCATATGTGTAATTTTCTCAACAATTAGTTTCAGTATATCTATACTATTTAGAGTTATGTTTTTGTATTGTTGTCAATTGAATTTATAAATTCTAATCAACACTGCTGTTCAAAGAAAAAAACTCTAATCAACACAACTCAAGATTTATTATTTATCCATAAAAAACAATACAAAGTCCAAACACATAAATCTCATGTATTATCACATATGGTTATACGATTTCTTGTAATTGAATTTTTTTAAAGCGATTTACATTTAAACAACTAACTAAATGTGTTTTTTCATTATATGATTATTTCGAATTGAATTCTAATTAAAAAAGAGGAATTACTAAAAATGCCCCTTTTAAAATGTCTTTTTCAAAACATACTCCCTAATGACCATTTTTCTCTCCTAATTTTCAAAGGAAATGGTAGATTTTAAAAAAGATATATGCCAAAAGGGGTATTTTTGAAAATTCTCTATTAGAAAAATAGTAGATATGGACAAACAAAACGTAAAACCTTATGAAAACAATATCAAAACTAATAATATTTCAAACAAGAAAATAGTCATACAAAATTTTATCCTAACATTTATTTCTACACCTTTTTATATTCTTACACAAAAAGTTAATATGTTTTGTGGAGTAGTTAAAAAAAAGTCTCTTTTATAAACTGTTTTGTTATCTCTTCATACTTAGTTTAAGCATTTATTTGGGCTATATCTTCCCTCCTTACTCTGCATTATTATGAAATGGCTTTCGCGGTGGACTACTCAAAAGTGTTCATTATGATTGCTGATCCGGTGATGTAGCCTGCTTTTGCCCCTTTCCTGAAAGAATTTGCTCGTCTCAAGTATCTATTTACCTCTTTTTTTATATATCTCATTCCTCGTGTTTTAAATTATAAAATTAATTTTCTCGCTCACAATGTTAGAGAGCTTTCCAGAAAATCAGTCTTTTGTTAACCATGTTTCACAATATTGACTCTCTCGGTCAATCCACTAAATGCAATTATGTTGGAAAAAAAAAACTGTTTTGTGTACTATTTACAGATATATACTGCAGTTAAGCTAATATACAGAAACGTGGCATTCAATATGACGCAAAATACGGCAGATGTGGGGCTGATCAGGAAACTATTAATCATGTGTTATGTGAATGTCCACGGCTATACAGGCTTGGACCCTTTCCTCTATCCCAACAAGTCCTAATTTCCCATGTTCCTCTATATTTTTGAACATTGATTATCTTATCTGGAGACTACCAAAACATAAGGAATTTCAAAAATTCCCCTGGATACTCTAGTTTATATGGGAAGCTCGAAATGAAAAAGTATTTGCCAACAAGGATACAAATCCGAGCACAATGTTCAGAATAGTGATCTCTGAGGCGGATGCTTGGTTTACATCGCAGGGCGCTACATGCATTACACATAAGAGTTATTTTGGGTGTAATAATCCTAAAAGTTATTGGATCTCTCGACCATTGACTATGAATCCCACCTTTACGAGATATCGGTGTATGGTGGATGCATCATGTAAGGAGTCCGATCTTTTTAGGTTTAAGATGTTATTGCGTCCCTTTTGAGGTAGGCGGAGTAAATATGAGAGTTCAGAGCATTCGTCAGTGTTTATACCCTTTGTATTCGAAGATGGAGGTTCTCTTATGGGCTATGACATGTTTTTCCTCTATACAGCTTCCACAAGTGGAATTTTTTAGTCGATTGTGCAGAGCTGGTACAGATGGTGGAGGACCCTTCTGCTTGGCCGGCTTTTCTTCCATACTTCGATGATTGTTTCAGATTTAGAAGTTGCTTTGAGCGGTTCTCCCTACTGTGCATCCTGCAACCCTAAATTACAAGAGCGACTTCTTAGCTCGTAAAGCTAGAAGGTTATTTAGGAATCAAGTTTTTATGAATAATGTTTCAGCTGGGTGGTTCCGTTTCTGATATTTTTTTTTATTGAGTTAAGTTGACAAAAAAAAGATTTAGTTATTAAAAATGGTATTAATTCAACTGATTTTTTTTTGTCAACTTAGTTCATAATATTACGAAGATAAGAGGGTTACAATATTAAATCATTGGAATACTTTCTAACATTACGAACGAGAATATTAGCCTTATGATTTAAAGATCTTGGAATTAGATGGAGAGAAAACAAACGGAAAAGAGATTTAACGGTTGAATTTTTATTCTTTTCCAATGTTTTAAGTTTAAACCTAAAGACAAAGAGGAGCTACCTTCTACCAGTAATTTTGAATTTGTCAAAGGGTCAGACCAAAATTAAAAGAAAAGCCGAGAACAAGTCATCCCAAATTACACTCCAGGTGATGCGCACATCAGTTTCCGTGCGCATAAGCGGTGCACATTAGCCCCAACCAGTCAAAATTGTATCTCCCGTCTCCTTCTCCGGCGCCTCTTCGTAGTATTCATCATGGCCACGTGGAACGCCTCCTCTCCCACGGCGTCTCCTTGCCGTATCGTCTCCTCGAGACGACGAACGGAAGCTCCACACAGACGCCCTTCCTCCGAATCTCCACCTCCAAGGAAGATGAAATCAATGGCCGAAATAATGGCGAAATCTGTGCCTGTCGTTGAAGAAAAAGAAGAAGATGATGAAGACAGCTATTGTGATGTCGTTTGTGAGAAATGCTGTTCCGGAGAAGGAGATGATGAACTTCTTCTTTGTGACAAATGCGATAAAGGTTTCCATATGAAATGCCTTAGACCAATCGTTGTTCGTGTCCCTATTGGACCTTGGCTTTGTGTCGATTGTTCCGACCAACGACCTCTAAGAAGTAGGGATTTTTTTAAGTTTCAAATAAAAATCCTAAATTTCTCCTTTACGAAATGTTGTCTCTTTTTTTTTTTATTGTTTTCAAAAATCTGAGATGATATTTATGTTTGTGTAAAATGTTTAGGGTTATCTCAGAAAAAGATTCTGCATTTCTTTCGAATTGAGAAACAAACTGATGGAACAGACAAATCGGAGATGAGTCAAGGTACGGTTTAGTTTTGTTTTAAAGTATTCATAAATATGATCATGGTCATTGTCTGAAAATTCTTAACTTGATGAATCAAAAGAGGTTTTTCTCTTGATTAACAGTTTGATGAGTATGGAAGAGCTAATCTTTAGGCAATAATATACTTAGAATCTGGATCAATTTGTTGCACCTCATTTAGGGTTAACAAGCATTGATGAAAACTAACATATTATAGACGCAATCCTTCAAAGCAACAGAGATTAGCTTGTTTTGAATGAAGCGCAAGGTCAGTTTCTAATAATTTCATTTCTTGTTTTGAAGAAGAAACTAGGAAGTATCGGAGACGAGCTTGCTCTTTGACAGTGAAGAAAAGAAGGAGAAAACTATTACCTTTGGTTCCATCAGAAGATCCTGATCGGAGGCTTACACAGATGGGCACACTTGCAACTGCATTAACGGCATTGGGTATCAAATACTGCGACGACTTAAATTATGTCCCTGGAATGGCTCCTCGGTCTGCAAATCAATCCAAGTTCGAGAAAGGTGGAATGCAGGTTGAAGAAATAAGAAAAACACAATCTTTCAGCCCTTTACCTATAGCCAGTCTCCCATTTAAGTCACCACTCTCAATTGTTTATCTTGGTTTTTATATTTCGCAGGTGTTATCCAAAGAAGATTTAGAGACATTGGAACAGTGTCGAGCTATGTGTAGACGAGGAGAATGTCCTCCTCTTGTTGTGGTATTCGATCCGCTTGAAGGGTATCTCTCCATTCATTCGATCATTCTTCCCTGAATGGCAAAGTGGAGTTGTAAACATAATCTTCTTTTAATTCCATTTATACAGTTACACAGTCGAAGCAGATGGTCCAATTAAGGACTTAACATTCATAGCTGAATATACAGGCGATGTTGATTACTTAAAAAACCGAGAAAATGATGATTGTGACAGCATTATGACTCTCCTTTTATCAGAAGATCCTTCGAAAAGTCTTGTTATTTGTCCTGACAAGTATGGAAACATATCACGCTTCATCAGCGGCATCAACAATCACAATCCGTAAGCAACAATCCAAAACCTTTTCTTTCGTTTTTTTCTTTCTGACAAAAGTTAATGCCATTGAATCATCACATCACTGATTGTTGCAGGTTTGGTAAGAAGAAACAGAACTGTAAATGCGTGAGGTATAGCGTAAAAGGGGAATGTCGTGTTCTTCTAGTGGCTACACGCGATATATTAAAAGGGGAAAGGCTCTATTATGACTATAATGGTTATGAACATGAGTATCCTACTCATCATTTCCTTTGATCTTTCACTTCTAACAGTTCTACAGAGTTTCTAGATCAATTATTTCTTTTGTTGCCATTTACAGGTCAATTAGAAATGTAGTGCTGAATTGTATGGCCTTTAAAGAGGTTATGCATTATTAGTTATGAAGTTAACGATAGAATTTTTTGGATTTTGATTGGCATTATGGTATGTCAAATATTAATGGAGGAACTTTTGTCCGATATTAATTGAAAGTGAACTTCTTTTTATGTTCTAAGAAAAACCTTCACAACCTCAAAAGGTTACCAAATATGTTTAATCTATCTATAAATTTCAACCTCGATGATAATGTCTAATTTAATGTACCAGTTGGCTTTGCTCATTACCATCACAGCTGCATAACAAGGTAAACTTAAAACCAGCGGGCCTAAATTGTAGGAATGTTAAAATGGATAAAAAGATTTGGTTCTACCCGAACTCGAAATAATTCCGTCCAAACAAAATTCAAAACAGAAAAATTCAATAAAACTTAGAGTTTTATTGAAATTACCCAGATAAAACCTAAGAATATATGAGTTTTAAAAGGGTATCCAATTATTGTTGTTTAATATTTAAGTTTGTAGTTTCTTAATATAGGTCACAAAGCTTGACTCATTAGCCAAATTCCTACACAAATTTTGCAGGTGGTGGGACTCCTAATTATGCATGTGCGTCTAACTTTAGTGGACTTACTACCAGCCACTAGAATAAAGAACACTTAAAAAGGAAAAAAATATGTATATTATCTTTAATTTTGTTAGTATAAAATAAACTTAATAATTAATATTTATTTTGATACCCTACCTAATGGGTTAACCAAAAAAACCCATCAATTATGGATAATATCCATTTAAAATGTGTTTGGTTTTTCCTTTTTAAAACAAGACTAGGATGGTACCCACGCTGGTAGCGTGGGTTTTGATGGTCTTTTTTTAGAGTATATAATTGATTTTTGGTATTGGTAATAATTTGAGATCGTAGACCTGACTTTTCAAACTTTCCTAATGTTTGGATTCATATATAACTAAGATTAAGAGTTTTAGTTGTTAGGAAGCGNAAAAAAGATTATCAATAAGTAGTGGTAGTGTATACAAAGGAAGATGAAGATCAGCTATTGCTTGTGTCTTGAAAATCATTTGTTTCCAAGTTCGTGTTTAATCTCAAACTTGATGTTTTGTTAGACTTGAGATGTTGTTGTTTCTTTATCAGTGACTTGAAATGTTATTTGTTCTTATGATTTTATTCTAAATTAAGGTGTTA
>OVBA01003298.1:0-28733 GCA_900406435.1 Lepidium aucheri | reverse complement strand
GATGACTCGTGTGTATGTTGCTCCTCCGTTCTTTAGTTTGAAAGGCATGACTTTGTAGTCGTATGTTCCTCTTTCAGTTATGAACAAAGTTTTTTCCATGTCCTATGGGTGCATCTTGATTTGATTGTAACCCGAGAACACATCCATAAATGAAAAGGGCTCATTCAATGTTGTTGCCTTGACAATCCGGTTAATACTGGGTAAGGGAAAGTTATCTTTTGGGCACGCCTTGTTCAAGTCGGTAAAATCTACATAGACTCATCATTTTGTATTCTTCTTTGGTACTACGACTGGATTGGCTAACCAATCATGGTACTGTAATTGAACAATCGACGCAGCATCCGTTAGTTTCTTGACTTCTTCTATGACGGCATTGGTTATCTTACAACCTAGTTTTTGTCTTTTTTGCATAATCGGTTTGTATGTTGGACAAAATACAATTTGTTACTCGCTATCCTTGAATTAATTCTCGGCATGTCCTTTGCCGACCATGCGAATGTTGGATCAACTTTTCTGAGATAGTTCTATCTAAGTTAAGCCCGGTGTAGATGCACTTCGCTGAGTTTGACAAATCAATGTTCATGATCTCGACCGTTGATTGATCTGGTCTCTTGAGAGTGGGAGGTTCTGAGGTAGCAATTATCATGCATGATTTGTTATGCAGTTTCAACTCGGCGATATAATGAAAAATAATTTTATATTGTGTTTATACCTTTTTCTAACAAATTACATTTTGGCTTTATCCATGGATGAAAATGTCCTCTTCATTTAATTGCTTGTATTGTGTTTTTTCTACTAAAATATTTTGGTCCATCGAGCGATGTGTGGTGATTAGAGACAATAGAAAGTAATGACACTCAAGTAAAAGTAATCAAGTACTACTTCAAGTGGGAAAGACATGTGGAATGTACTGGTTGTGCAAACGCTTAACTTGCACATTGTATAAATATATAAACTTTAAGTCCATCATCTCATAACATACAAAAACACAAAAATAACACCCAATAAAATATGATATTTGTGCTAAACATATGATACGTTATTCTGGTGTCCATTATTCAGTCGTCCATGCCCCATCCCTGCAAACATATTACTGCAACTGCAACTGCACAAAAACAAAAGAAGGAGACAATCATTGTTTCCATAACCTTTGTCCCTGTCCGTAGACTCATAATTTCCTTCTTCGATCCATGGACTTCCGATTTCAAACTGTTGATTTCTGATTTAAGATTTCCCAATTCTGATTCAAGTTCTTCCATCTTTGGCAACACATCTTCTACCTCTTCAAGCAATGATTTTTCGACCCACTTGAAGAGTTGGTCTTGTTTGTGGAACTAAATATAGGGTTTCTCAAAATGCTTTAATGAAAATGCAATCTGACAAGCACCAAAGCTTACGTGCTTCAGTGAAAGGCATTTGAAGAATGATCGTCCTGGATTCTCTGGCATCGTTGACATCAATTTACAAACTCCCTACCCGCAGCTACAATACTTTTGAACTCCTCTGCTCCTGCAGGAACTTGAACCAGCACTTGCGCGTCGGGAACTCATATCCTGCACAACTCAGCTAGGTAAAGGGAACCCAAATTTTTTGGAGATGTCGTATTCGTTACTAAATATTCATACACACTTATAATAAATTTGTGGGCCCTTTTTGTCGCTTAACATTTTAAAAATTTGTAGTTGACTAACATGCCCATGGCTTTCTATTTTTTGCGTGCCTATTGGGTCTTGACCTAATAATCTTTTAAACATTTTCAAACCACCAACTCGTATTTCTCTCCAACTATTTATCAGAAATACATTCCACGTCTAAGCTGTTATTTGCTTCCTTTATTAACCTTCCACATGTCTTACAGTCTTCACGATGAACTCAATTTTGGTTATTGCTGGCGATTGGGAGTACACTGACTCAGGTACTTGGCACTTTAAGGTCATGAAAGAGCAGTTTGCAAGATGCGTAAGTCTGAAAGGCATAGACCATTTTAAATTTTTGAACTACGCATATCTCAAGAGTTCTTGCTTAACTGCGAACAATATACACTCTCCCTTACGTACTAGTCACCGCCTGAATCCACAGCTTTTACTCAGGCAAAGATGCCACCGGTCAAAATCTCCAACGGTACAAGTTTTGATAATTTCAAGAATGCTATATCAGAAACTCATGGCCGTCTTAACCTCTATGTGTCGATGCACAAAAAATCAACATCCTCAACCTATATGGTTACGGTCAATGGGGACGACAATTGTCCGATCTCTTCTGAAGATGATCCCTGTTCCAGGAGTTAGCCGAGTTGAGGCGTTGTACACTAAAAGGCCAGGGAAACAGGTCATGGACACAGGCCAGGAAGTAACGATATTTCACCACGACTCTCTCATCTCCAACAAGCGTACCAGGCTGGCAAATCAACTTGACTCCTTGGATGAAGAGGATGTCACCAGAAGTGATGTGTCAGGTAACTCGTACGACTTAGACTACTGGTACAAATTTACTAAACAAAGAATACCCTCCTGATTGGGATCCCTTTCAAAATTTAGAAGGACGGCTACAGCTTGGACCAAACGAAATTCTGCCTAAGACAACCATTACACCTCCTTCCTTTAGTCTTATGATTGACGACAAGCAAACTTTGGACGAAGAAGACGAGGACAAACACATCAATTATGTAGGATATGTAAACCAGAAGAATTCCTCCATGCCCTTGAAATTGATTTTCTACAAGAGGAGGAACCTTGCCTCTTATTTGATGCACCTCTGGTGCTATACAACATGAGGTTAGGGACCGGTGAGAATGCTAATATGGATCTACATCAAGCGTCATATGCTATTTATGTTGGCAGCGTTTTCCACAATAAAAAGGAATTTAAGCATGACAAAGGCTGTAAATGGAGGATTTATGCTCGCGTCAGTTCAGACCGCAATAAGTATTTTGTTGAAGTGGCTTAGGTCAAGCTGAAACATAGTTGTGATGTGAAGGAAAGATAAAAGTTCAAGAAAAACGTTACGCCAAAATCCAAACAGAGTTCTTAAGCAGTATGTTTGAGAATGGAAAAACTGGTCCCAGAGCATGTGAAATCCCAGAGTTAATACTCTCTGAAATGAACATCATAATATCTTATCCAAAAGCTTGGAATGCCAAGGGTCACATGAAGACCGCTACAAATTTTTGACAACTTACCTTCACTACTAAAACAATACGGATGTTAGATAATACGGATGGAGATGTCTTGTTGAAGAATCAATTCTTTGGTTTTGGCCCCTCTATAAGGGGTTTTTCCTTCTTAAGGAAGGTTATTGTTATCGATAGAACACAAATGAAGGATAAATTTCATGGGTGTTTGATGACTGCTAGTGGTCAAGATGAGAATATGCAAATTTTCCCTCTTGAATTTGCTGTTGTGGACGGGGAGAATGAAGCTGAATGGACATGGTTCTTGACAGAGTTGCAAGTGTTTGTCCCTGACGGGAAGGGAATTGTTTTCATCACTGACAGACATCCAGCCATTTACTCTTCCCCTGCGCCAAGTCTACTCATTTGCTTTACATAGAGCATGTGCTGTTCACCAGTTCAGGAATGTCAATCATAAATTCAAGAACCCCGGCCTCGCTGCAAAAGTTTCTAAGTCCGCTAGATCTTTCACCATGGATGACTTTAGGCATTGGATGGATGAAATTGGATGATAGATCCCAAGTTGCATTCAATACCTTAAGGAGATTGGATTTTCTCATTGGTCATTTCCCCGGGGAACATTACACTATGATGAGCAGTAACGTTGATGAGTCCCTTAATGCTGCTATTGGGAATGCTGTTTCATTTCCAATAGTTTCAATGGTTGAATTTATAAGGGGAATGATAATGTGTTGGTTTTCACTTAGACGGGACATAGCTTCGAAAACAGGTACAATTTGCACAGCAGAGATAAAAGATATTTTATTTGACACATTGAGGTCCGCAACCGGATGTGCCGTTCTGACATCATCATTGTTTATTTACCAAGTTAACGATTGTAAGGGATGTGTTTTCACAGTTGATTTGGAACACCACACATGTACCTGCAAAGTTTTTGATGTATACATCTTCATTGCTGCCATGTTTTAGCTGTAGTTGGTGTAACCAATAGGAATGTCTACACCATGTTTTAGATGCCATCTTCATTGTCTTTGCGAGAAAGAATCTCAGCTTTCTGTATGACACTATGTTTCATCTTTTACGAGAATTTGATCTCGGCATAACTGTACAAAACTATGTTTTTGTCTCTGCGAGAATGAATCTCAGTTTTCTTTGGAAATATGTCATGATATTTCTTTTTATTTTATTTTTTTTCTATAGCCCGTGAACGCAACTTATAATTTTAAAAACGTTTTAACTGCACCCGAAGGCTACCTACGTACCACAAAAAGATCAAGCCAAAACGTAGTTTTAATTACATACTAAAAGGGTTAGAGAAGCATCAGTTGATGCGTAGACAGTGCCGAGTTGGTGCGACCTTAGTAGTAGTATCGCTTTGGATTGACACAGTTTTTAGTTTTGCGGGACCATCTCTCAGTCCATCGTCGTGATTTGGTATACTCTGGATTTCACAACCTTGCAAATTATGTAAGGTTCTTCCCAATTGGTGCCAAGTTTTCCCGCATTAAGTTCAGCCGTGTTCTCGAACTCTTTTTGAAACACGAGGTCTCCTTCGGCCAAATGTCTTCCTTCTTATTATAGTACTTTCTAGCTTATTATTGATAATTATATACACGGGGTAGGGCGTCATCTTGTGTTTCCTCCAATTATTCAATGCTTGTCTCCATTGCAACATTGTTGGACTGTACATTGTTGGGAAAGTGAGTACAACTCAAGTAAGTAAAGAGGCTTTGGCGGGAGCTAATGCTTCCATTATGTGACACAAAGAAAAAGGAGTTCAGCTTGTGGGATGTCTTTGCACAGTGCGATGGGACCAAAGTACTCCATCCACCTCGTCGGACCAGCTGCTTTTCTTTCCTTCAGGGTGCTTTTTAATGCCGTCCAAATACGTTTGTTGCTTTGTCTTGCCTGTTGCCTTGAGGGTTTTGTGGTGTAGACTTGTCATTGACGATGTTCATGTCGGGATCCTCTGTCATGTCGGTAATTTTAGAGATGGGGGAAAAATCTCATGTTGGTAGGTTGATACTTGGTCTGTGTATACTTTTGACTACAATGATTTGCCTTTTAATGGGTCATTCGTTGATGCTATAGCTGCTAAGGCATCAGCTAAAGTCTTTTCGGCTCTGGAGATCTTGTTAATCCTGAATTTAAAGTCTTTTGTCAAATCTTTCAGGACTTCCAAACATGCTTCCATTCGATCATTCTTTGTATTGTAGCCGCCATTGACTTGATTGACTACTAGCTCTAAATCATAATAGCATTCGATTTGGGAAGCTCCGATTTCCTTCGCATGTCGGATCCCTACAATTAATTTCTAATAGTCAGCTTTGTTATTAGCTGCTAGGAAAGCTAGTCGGAAGGACTGCTCTACAGCTTCCCCAGTTCGACTCTCTAGCCAAAATACCGACTCCAGATCCGTGTTGTGAGGCTGATCCACCAAGGAAAAGTTTTCAAATCTAAAAGCCCTCGTCCAGCTCCAATTGTTCCAACTCGAAAGACAACTTTATTTGGAAATCTTCCAACACTTGTGACTTCGTAGTGGTTCTTCCCTTATACTCGATGTCATAATCGCTGAATTCTATTACCCACTTGGTCAATCTTCCCGACTTATTAGGACAATAAATGATTGTCCTCAATGGATGATTTGTGAGGACGATGATCGTGTGAGACTGAAAGTATGGTCTCAACTTTCATTCCAAAGTAACAACTACTAAAGTGAGTTTTTCTGTTGATGGATACCAAGATTGGGCTCCATCGAGAGATTCGCTGGTGTAGAAGATGCAATGTTGAACTCCTCGATCCTCCCGAACTAATACACTGCTTATTTCTGATGTCAATACTACAATGTACAAGTAAAGTGGTTCTCCTTTTTTTGGTTTGACAAGATAGGTGGCGTTAACAAATATTCCTTTAACCTGGAGAATGTACTCTCACATTCTTCATCCCATTTTGAAGTGCTTATTGATAAAAGGATTTTTCTCTCCTAAGATCAAATCAATTGAGCATAGTGGTAAGTAAGGTTGAAGTTGTCAAACCAAATACTCAGAGATGCTTGTAAACAACCTTTCTAATACTAGATCCTAGTCCAAGTAAGCAACCATTCTGTCACAATGATAGATCATGATATTTAGGTGAGCTTGCAAACTAAATAATAGGACAAAATACATAAAATGACAAAAAATAAAACAGAATGGAAATGACCAAAACAGAGTAATAGCAAAAAAACAGAGCACAACAATTGCCATAAGATGAAAATTAAATTAAAGGCAAAGATCTAAAGGATAGGGAGGTTGATCGGCGATAAACTCGCCGATCCCAACTCACCAAACTCTTTGAGAAATCTCTAGACCGGGACTAGATTAGATCAAACCGGTCTTGCGGTGAAGACCCCTATCCAAATCGACTGATCCATTACGGTTCTCGCTGCGATCAGGCCGAATCAGAAGCATTAAGTTAAGCCTAACTCGTCTAACAGTCGACCCACATGCTAGATCTCTCTTCGGCAGATCAAGCCATCACTAACAAGGAACTTGGTCTCCGCTCCCATCGGCGCTAGCCTTAGGTCATGGCCCTACTAAGATATCACAGATCAAGGAGAGATCAACATTAAGCTTGGCCAAGTTAGTAGAGATCAGAGTTCAGATCATGGCTAGAACGACGAGGGAATCAATGGATTCACCTCAGATCGCCCTATCCTTAAGAGCTACACGGATCTACTTGCACCTCATTGTGTGAGGGCGGAGGAGTAGGGATGATCTAGATTGCATAAACATAAAGAAAAATGAAATTGCAGAAAGTAAACATGAAGAACAATATAAACTTAATTCATATAAACTTCAAAGCATAATCAGAAAGAAATAACCATAAAGAGTACATTAAACAGAGCTTAAAAGAAACAATAAAAATAGAGAGAGTTTTCTAGCTAAACAACTGATAGAAATGATAAGAGTGTCATTAGGAGGTATTTATAGGATTATTCTCATAACCCTAGTCTTCTGATCAGACCTCCTCAAAGTGGTCAACAAGTCTATGGAGGTGGCCTCGAGGTAGAAGGTCGAGGCTTGGCTGCGAGGTGAGATCTTTAGTCAGTCCTTGCCCTCGGCAGTGTGATGCTAAGGTGCGAGGCAAGGTTCTTCAAGAAGGCGGGTACTTTGCGTCCAAGATGTTCAGCTTAAGTTAGTCCTCGCCCTTGGTAGGGCTAGGCTGAGGTGCGAGGGAGTCTAAACTTTGGCTTTTCTGCTTCATTGTTCATCCAAGTCTTCTTAAGTTTGCCTAACTCGTTCCTTGCATCCATTTGGGTCCAAAATGCTACTTACAATACCTAAATCTGCTCCATATGCAGAATGTATGGTATGCAAGTGCACAACATGAAAATGACCCTAAAAGGTGTGTAGAATGATGCAAATGCTATGATATGGATGCAAAATGACTCGAATCCCCCAAACGTAAATCTTGCTTGGCCTCAAGCAAGTGCAATGACCTAAGATGGAAGAACCGCACACAAAGTGGGAACATCTAATCCAACGAGTACTTGTGTAAGCTAGGGTGTAATCCACATGTGGGCTCTATCATTTTGGAAACCGCAATGTAATCATTCTCAAGAATAGCATCCAGCCTATAGATTCCTAGTACCTAAGCCGGTGTCTAAATGTCCAAGTCTAATTCCTTATTACTTTTAGGTGCGGTCCTCAAAAGAGACTAGAGATCAACGAGTACATAGTTCAACTTCCCTAAGCTTAGCATGATCATTTTTCAACTCAAATGGTTTCACTCTCATTAATTCTTTTGCTGCCCGCTTATTTATTCCTTTCTTTCTTTCTTTCTTTTTCTTTTTCTCTTTTTTATGTTCCCTTTTGGCTTTTCTGAAGTTGGCTTACACAAACATGAAAGGCTACGGATTTACGCCTCCTTCCAAGTTGCTTCACCAACCCGCATATGTAGTAAGCAGGGGATATACACGGGTGTGAAAGGTTACGGGTTTACACATCCTTCCAGCCGCTTCACCTTTACCACTTACTCGGTTTGGCGAGCAGCTTTCATTTTTTCATTTTTTTACTTAACTTAAGAGGGTTTTACCATATACACATAATGGATCATGCTAAACATAAAGAAGGAAGGTATTTGATTCATCTCTAGTCTCTAGATTGGTGGTTCAAGTTCAGGTTTAGAAGGAATCAAACAAGGCCTTTTCAAAACACAACCCAAGCAAAGTTCACTAAGGTGAATCATCCGCCCAAAATTTTTCTAAAATTTCTATTTACCAATCAAGAGCATTCACAATGGTTATTAGTTAGCCTAACAAGGTTTCCCATCATCAAGATCATTCCCACACAACAAGTACGGATGCATGAAGCCTAAGTTAATGCAACTACTTTTTGGATTTACTTTTCAAAAAATTTCAATTTTTTTTTGGGTGTTCTCTATGCCTTAAATGCTATGAGATGCAACAACCAAATGCAACAAAGAAAAATCTAAATGGATTTTTACAACCTAAGTGAATGCATGAAAGACAAACTAAGATCACAAAACACANGTTAGTAACTCCTAGGACCCTCCCCCAAATTTAAATCACACAGTCCCTTGTGTGTATGAAAGCTTAGACGAGAAGCCTAGGTCAACAAGGCATTATGGAATGCGGTATGTACAATGAAAGGAACGGAGTGGTACCTTCCCGGAGCCTTATGCAAGCCTTTTGGATGCATTATGATGTCCCTCGTAGTGAGGCCTCACAGTTCCAGGGCCGAGGCACCTTATCTAAAGACTAGATACCATCCTCGGGTGTGCTCCTCGTCGTTCATTATCTCTTGGTGGCACGAGAAGGTCCATGAGTGATACTCAAGGCAGAAGTTGAATACTCCTCGCACCACACCCTCGCTTGTCAGCTGCGAGGGCTGTTGTTTTTAGCCAAAATGTCCTCTCCTCGTGGTTACACATGCGAGGGCCATATGCGAGCCAAAACTTGGGTCGTTAATGGTCCTATTTTCACTTGCATTTAAGACAACCATGCCACACTCCAAACATAAAGAGAAAACTAAAAATGATCCAAAAACTAAACATAAAAACCAAAGTACTTAATAAAAAGTTCTTAAAAGTAAAGGGATAGACATGGGACTTCCTCCCAAGTGAGCTTGTTTATAGTCTCAAGCTCGACTCTTCACACCTAATTGGCTTAGGGTGGTTTAGAGAGGGGGATTTGAGTCCCCTCAATAATTTTTCCAACAACCATAAAAAGCTTAACTTTATGTCCGTTTTGTGGAAGGTTCTCTCCTCAATTGGTAACCAAAGTAATGGCTCCACAAGGCATGGGGTGTTTGATGTTGAAGGGCCCTGAGCACTTTGATTTGTGCTTTGAGAATAGGAGATGCTTGACTTTAGCAAATGGCTTGGTACGTTTACAGCCCTTCACTTTATACTCCATTGCACCATCCACAACTCTGATTGGTTGCAATATTATATCAGGTCCGGGATCTGATGGTGGAGGCTTGGTCAACTCATTAGGAGGCAGATTTGCTATCTTATTGCAAGAAAACATGGCTGTAAGGCTTTCCCCATCACCAACCTCCTCAAACATTGGTATTGTTCTGCAGTAATCACTGGCCTTGCCGCTCTTAACCATTAGAACATGAGGGGGTTCAAAGGGTTAGTATGCAACTTGCTTGAATCCTTTGGAGCTGCAGATCTTTGGGCACTCGTAGGCTGGCCTCGGCCTTGTGTATGGCGAGATGGAGTGTTGAGGCTAGCTATTGGAGATGAGTTGAGCATTTTTTTCTCCCCCCATTCATGAATCCCACTGTCCTCAATGTTAGCAACCATCCCCGCTCGTGGAGGTAGCTCTGTGTCATTCCCTAAGGTGGCATGTTGGGCAGTGTATTCTTTGAGTAAACTACCCTTCCTCTATGTAACCATGCTGTCCTTAACATCATCATTTTCAGCTCGGATCATCGACTGTCCTCGCTGTATTGGGCTCCGAGGGGAATGGGCGAGGAGCTGGGCAGAATGCAGAGTAGGTAGTGGATTTTCTTGCATTTGTTCAACTTGCTGAAGTCTTGCGTTGAGCCTCTCAAGCTACAGATATGTGCTATCAATTTGATCATGAATTTCAGCAAATTTCTCTCTGAGTGCAGCAGCTTCTACTTGTTGTCCCCTCTTTATGGCATGTAGCATACCCATTATTCCCTCGGATGGAAGTGTAGTGTCCATGTTGAGTAGTTGAGTTGAGGGAGGCAAAGTTGCCTAACCTCGAGGCTAGATAGCGAGTAAAGCCTTCAAGTAGAGTCTCGTTTTGCACTGCACTCGAGCTTGGCCTCCAAGGAGTACTTGTGAGGCCTACAAATGCAGCAAAAATTACGACTTTGTCAATAGGTTTGGAGCTTGGTCCTTATAGATCCAAGATGTATGAAGCAAAGACAAGTCATCAAAGCAGTCACACGCAACTTGTCCTAAGACTAGTAAACTATAAATTGGAACAAGCAAATCCGATTTGGCAACGGCGCCACATAAAAGGATTTTTCTCTCCTAAGATCAAATCAATTGAGCATAGTGGTAAGTAAGGTGGAGGTTGTCGAACCAAATACTCAGATATGCTTGTAATCAACCTATCAGTATGAAGCAAAGACAAGTCATCAAAGCAGTAACACGCAACTTGATACTAAGACTAGTAAACTATATATTGTAATAAGCAAATCCGATTTGGCAACGACACCAATTTGATAAAAGGATTTTTCTCTCCTAAGATCAAATCAATCGAGTATAGTGGTAAGTAAGGTGGAAGTTGTCGAACCAAATACTCAGATAAGCTTGTAAACAACCTATCTATACTAGATCCTAGTCTAAGTAACCTACCATTCTGTCACAATGATATATCATTATATTTAGGTGAGCTTGCAAACTAGATAATAAGACAAAATGACAAAAATAAAATAGAATGGAAATGACTAAAACAGAGAAATAGCATAAAAACAGAGCACAAAAATTGTAATAAGACGAAAATTAAATTAAAGGCAAGGATCTAGAGGATAGGGAGGTTGATCAGCGATAAACTCTATGATCCCAACTCACCAAACTCTTTTGAGCGATCTCTAGACCGGGACTAGATTAGATAACCCTGATCTTGCGGTGAAGACCCTTATCCAAATTGCCTGATCCATTATGGCTCTCACTGCGATCAGGCCGAATCAGAAGCATTAAGCTAAGCCCAACTCGTCTAATAGCTGACCCACATGCTGGATCTTTCTTCGGGAGATCAAGCCATTACTAACAAGGAACTTGGTCTCCGTTCCCATTGGCGCTAGCCTTAGGTCACGGCCCAAATCAGATCTCTCTTGATCAGGAAGAGATCAGCATTAGGCTTGGCCAAGTTAGAAGAGATCGGAGTTCAGATCATGGCTAGAACAACGAGGGAATCAATGATTCACCTCCGATCGCCCTATCCTCGAGATCCACACGGATCTACTTGCGCCTCATTGTGTGAGGGCGGAGGAGTAAGGATGATCTAGATTGCATAAACATAAAGAAACTTAAATGAAATTGTAGAAACTAAAGATGAAGAACAATATAAACTTAATTCCATATAAACTTCAAAGCATAATCATAAAGCAATAATAAAAAAGAGTACATTAAACAAAGCTTAAAAGAAACAATAAAAATAGAGAGAGTTTTTCAGCTAAACAACTGATAGAAATTATAAGAGTGTCATTAGGAGGTATCTATAGGATTATTCTCATAACCGTAGTCTCCTGGTCAAACCGCCTCAAAGTGGTCAACAAGTGTCTCTTGAGGTTGTCCTCGAGGTAGAAGGTCGAGGCTTGGCTGCAAGGTGAGATCTTCAATCAGTCATCGCCCTTTGTAGTGTGAGGTTAAGGTGCAAAGCAAGGTTCTTTAAGAAGGCGGGTACTTTGCGTCCAAGAGGTTCAGCTTATGTTAGTCCTCGCCCTTGGTATGGCGAGGCTCAGGTGCGAGGGAGTCTAAACTTTGGATTTTCTACTTCTTTGTTCATCCAATTCTTCATAAGTTTGCCTACCCCGTTCCTTGCATCCATTTGGCTTCAAAATGCTCCTTAAACACCTAAATCCGCTCCATATGCAGAATGTATTGTATGCACATGCACAACATGAAAATGACCCTAAAACGACTCTAGAATGATGCAAATTCTATGATAGGGATGGAAAATGAGTCTAAATATGGTCCTAAAAAGCGTTAAAATCCAGACGTATCACTTATTCCCCCACAACAGCTGATAAAAGGAGAGACATTTATCTGTTGACTGAGAGATAAATCCGTTCAATGCAGCAATTTTTCCCATAAGCCTTTGGACATTTTGCAAGGTCTTGGAGAAGGCAGCTCTTGAACTGTTTTAATCTGATTCAGATTCACCTCAATTCCTTGTTGAGTTACAATGTAACTGAGAAATTCTTACAAAGTAACCCGAAAGTATATTTAGTCGGATTGAGCTTCATTTGATATTCGTTTAGCATTTTGAATCATCGAGCTAAGTGGTTGACATGGTCTTCGCCTTTCTTGGTCTTGACTAGCATATCGTTGATATATGGCTCCATTGTTTGGCCCAGTTGATCGGCAAATATTATGTTGATGACTCGTGTGTATGTTGCTCCTCCGTTCTTTAGTTTGAAAGGCATGACATTGTAGTCGTATGTTCCTCTTTCAGTTATGAACAAATTTTTTTCCATGTCCTATGGGTGCATCTTGATTTGATTGTAACCCGAGAACACATCCATAAATGAAAAGGGCTCATTCCATGTTGTTGCCTCGACAATCCGGTTAATACTAGGTAAGGGAAAGCTATCTTTTGGGCACGCCTTGTTCAAGTCGGTAAAATCTACATAGACTCATCATTTTATATTCTTCTTTGGTACTACTACTGGGTTGGCTAACCAATCGGGGTACTGTACTTGAACAATCGACCCAACATCCGTTAGTTTCTTGACTTCTTCTATGACGGCATTGGTTATCTTACAACCTAGTTTTTGTCTTTTTGCATAATCGGTTTGTATGTCGGATCAACATACAGTTTGTTACTCGCTATCCTTGAATTAATTCTCGGCATGTCCTTTGCCAACCATGCGAATGTTGGATCAATTTTTCTGAGATAGTTCTATCTAAGTTAAGCCCGGTGCAGATGCACTTCGTTGAGTTTGACAAATTAATGTTCATGATCTCGACTGTTGGTTGATCTGGTCTCTTGAGAGCGGGAGGTTCTGAGGTAGCAGTTATCATGCATGATTTGTTATGCAGTTTCAACTCGGCGATAAAAAATGTTCGAGATATTTTCTGATCTCCTAGCAGCGTGTAGATTCCTTTATTTGTTGGAATTTTGACGCACTGATGATAGCTTGATGGAATGGCTTTCATGGCATAAATCTATGGAGTTCCGAGAATCATGTTGTAGGTCGGTGGTTTGTCGACCACCAAAATCTTGATCCATCTCATGATTCCTGCACCCCGAACCCATAGCTTGACGGTTCCTATGGCATGGATTAAACTTCTGTCAAATGCAGTCAAATATCTGTCTACTAGTTTGATTCTAACGTCTGGAAGTGCCATTTGGTCTAGTGTCTTCTTTAAATTTAAGTCCACTGAACTTCTGGTATCGATGAGTACCCTAGATTTATCAGAGTTTGCAACTCGGAGTTTTATGACTAATGGGTCATTATGCAGGAAGCATAACCCTTCAAGATCTTTTGCGATGAAAGCTATCTTAGAGACCAATGATCTCAAATTCTCTGTTTGAGCCGCATGTTTGAGGTTCATCGTGGCTATTACATTTTGTTCATACTTCTTGATCGACCTTGTAGTTTTGTTGCAAGACTGCAGTCCTCCCATGAGACAGCAACGTTTATCTCCGAGATCCTGACTCAGGAATTTTGACTTCATTCCTGGCGCATTTTGGTTTTTCTGTTGCGGCATCTTCCAGAGTTGCCACTTTATTGGTAGCTTCTCACAACTCAGCCTCCTTTTGCTTCTGCATCCTTAATTTCTTAGTTTCTTTTTCAAAAACACTCAGTTTGCCTTTGCTAATTTTTTCGACAAGTGATTCCTGCAGTTGTTTGTATTTTGAAGTTCAATGGACAGCTCGTTATGGAATGTACAATACTCGTTTCGATTATAAGTATTATTTTGTGGTTTCTTCCCAATTAGTCCATCAGCTTCGTCAACTTGAAAAATTGTAGCCGTTCTCGTTCTGCCTTTGTTCTTATGTTGTCACGGCTCCTGATATTCTTTCTTTGAATCTTTTGTTCAAGAATTTCGTGGAGCTTATTGATCTTTTGTGAGGATTTGCTTTTCCTGGATGTATTTGGCATGCCTTGCCGCTCTGATAGGGCATTCGAGTCTGAATTTGTCTGATTTACAAAGAAGTCTCTTCGTAAAGCCTTGTCGCTGACCAAACTGGTTCTCAAAGCTTTGATTATCATGTCGTCGCTGAATTTGACTTTGGCCATTATTCTCATGAATCGTCCAATATACAATTTCAAAGGTTCATCGAATCCCTACCTTAAGGATCGTAGTTCTACAATTGATGTTTTTTTGTTAACGAATATTGTGTATTGTTTCATAAATAACTTGGCTAACTATTGAAGTCCTCAATTGATCCAGTCTGCAAATTTGTGAACCACACTAGTCGTCTCCGGTCAAATTTCAATGAACTATTTACAGTACGCTGTGTGCTCCTGATCAGGGTGGTCACTCATTCCACCCAGCGCGTATTTCTTTGTTTGGCCTTTTGACTTGCGCTAGAGGCTATCTATTTTTGCTCATCCTGGCTCTTGCTTCGATTTGGTCAGAGGGCTCGACATTTCTTTGATCAGCTGCATCTTGTAGTGCTATCAAGTTTTGCACCGTGGTCTCGAGCAATGGTGGCTCCGCGGGTGGTCCAAAGAGTTCAGTAACTTCTCGAGATATTTCTTGGATACCTTCCTCCATGTGAATAGAGTTCAGAGTTGATTCGAGGGTTGGGTCTATTTGTTCCTAGAGTGGCTCAAGAAATCTTTGTTTGGGCGAACAATCTGTAATGTTGTCTCCTAATATCCTTGTGATTGGCGATCTTCTTATTTCTTCTGCGTAAATCCTTCCCTATCTTTCCCATAGATGGCGCCAACTGTTCAAGCTAGATTTAGCACACAACGTTCTAAATCCGACTCTAAGATTAGAGAGCGAGAAAGGGCAAGGATTCTAATCCATTCTAAGAACAAGAAGATTGCTCAAAGTACAGATACCGAGTTTAGATGTTATTGCTTAAGCTTCAATACCAAAAATTCAATCCCTTTTCAGAGATCTCCGTCCCTATTTATAAAGTATAGAGGCAGTTACAACTTATTTGAAACAGGAAAGATTACACTTCGGTTTAGATTCGACTAGACCTAAAGATCTTTGCAAGATTTTCAAAAATTTCCCTTTTTCGAAAATAGAAAAATTTCCATTTCTCTTTGATGAAGTATCGCCCGAGTTCTCGCCATTTAGACGATTTGCCGAGAAGATATTCATTCGAAATAATGGTGATCGCCCGAGATAGGTTCTTAACCGATTTTTCAATGTGTGAACTGATTTGTGCCCAATTTTTTAATGTGTGAACTGTCCTTGTAATTTTGTGTGCCCAGATGGAAGTCCAAAGAATACAAGTAATTAGAGGTTAAACCATTCTAAGAACTCCCGTGCTATTCAGTTAAACTTTAAAACCCGCATTTACAAAGGATTTTAAACGCGTATTCATTTAGGTTTTTAAATCCATGTTTAATTTTTATATTTTATGTCATTGATAAGACACATGTTTTGATTTATCAATATTTTATGTAAATTATCAAGTATTTACTAATACAGATACATATATATATATACATATATATATATATATATGTATATATAGTAATATCAATCATTTTTACTAATCTCAATATACTTATGAATATTCGTAATATACTTTTAATTATCTTACACTTCATATTTTTTTTCTACATATATTTTTTGTCCTACGTATATGTTCTCGTTTCCATAAACTATAAACTATAGAATGAATTTAAAAAAAGGAAATTTTGTGGTTTATGAAAATAAATTTGTATACAGTCAAACTTCTGTATATAAGTTAGATAAATAGATATATAATTAATATTATTAATTTATCGATATATGATTTAACTAAGTAAAAAAATAAATTTAACTAAAAAGAAAATATATAAATTGTTGAAATAATTATCCACACTACCCTGTTTAAGAAACTATTTGTCTCAAATGCCCATTCTATGTTTTTCTTATACATAATGCCCTCTTTCACTATTCTGCACACTTGCAATTACTCATTCACCCCCAAAATTTCATCTTTATCTGAATCACGCCTCTATCATTTCTTTCTTCATCTCTGGTAATGAACTCATTAGCTGCGATTTCATAATTATTTCAATATCTCATCTTCGATTGTTGTTGTGATGATTTCATGATGCCGATTTCTCTTGCTCAAAAACAAATTTCCAGTTGTACCCGACTCCGATGTAGATGTCGACCTTCAGTCCAATTATATGTCACTTTTTGGACGATTCTTGGTCGCTTGAGATGAAGATTACGATTGGGATAAGGTAAATGAGATCTCTGCCTAATTTTAGGATCTAATTTGATAAGCATTACATAGTTGCCATTACATACGTTAAACAGAAATAATCTTAGTGAGCTCATAGAATTTTGAATTTGATGTTGCCGTAGATACATACATAACGCATATTTATATACTAAAGTCAAATAGTACGAATAGAACTGACAATAGACAAGGACAAGTTAACAAAAGTTCATTACAGAATCAATTTGCAACATGAAGACATGGACATAATTTATCACGTAATGATAGACTGACAAATCTCCTTACGTATTCATCTATTTATGGGCCATGAATTTTAACTCAATAATAATATATGAGTCTAACATAATTGTTTGTTATTGTCTATTTAATTCCAAAACCAACTCTAAAATTGAAGACATGGACAAAGTGCAATGTTTATATGAATTGATAGGCAAGTTCAAATTCAATTCAAAGACTTGGACAATTATCTTATTCAAAGACACGGACATAATATAATAGATAATCAAAGACATGGCCAAATCACCGTTCAAAGACAAATCACAGTACGTTTTCCTCTATTTATTCAAATTTTGACATTTTTGCTTTGTTTCGCTTTTTTGGTCACAAATTCGAACTTAGTTATCATATATGAGTCTCACACTGTGGTGGTTCAGATCGGCTATAAATTTATTTCACTATGAAGACTTGGACGCATGTCCACAGTAAAAGACAAGGACCCTTATGCTATTTAATTTCAAAACCAACTCTAAAAACGTAGACATGGACAAAGTGGAATGTTCACATGGAGTGATCGGCAAGTTGAAATTAAATCTAAAGACATGGACAATTAACTTTTTCAAAGACATGGATATATTGTAATAGATAATCAAAGCCCTCGCCTAGTTAATTTTTGAAGATAATTTTCAAAGACATGCGTCCTTTATTTTGCCAAATTTGGACTTTTCTCTTTGTTTGGGTTTATGGGCCACTAATTCCAACTCAGTTATCATATATGAGTCCTACACAATTGTGATTCAGGTCGTCTATAATTATATTTCACTATGAACACTTGGACACATGTCCACTATTGAAGACAAGGACAGTTATGCTATTTAATTCCAAAGCCAACCTTCAAAACGATGACACGGACAAAGTTCAATGTTCTCATGAAGACATCGCCAAGTTAAAATTCAATTCAAAGACACAGACAACTAATTTATTCAAAGACATGGACATACTTTAATATATAATCAATTACATGGACAAATTCTGCCAAATTTCTGAAGCCAAATCTAATTATGTATTCCTCTATTCTGCCAAATTTGGACCTCTTTTCTTTGCTTGGTTCTATGGACCACGAATTCTAACTCAGTAATCATATATGAGTCTCAAGCAATTGTGGTTCAGGTTGTCTATAATTATATTTGCACTATGAACACTTGAACACATGTCCATTGTTAAAGACAAGGACATTTATGCTATATAATTCCAAAACCAACCTTCGAAACGAAGACATGGACAAAGTTCAATGTTCACATGAAGACACCGCCAGGTTAGAATTCAATTCAAAGACACGGCCAAAGACATGGACATACTTTAACATATAATCAATTACATGGACAAATAACAATACGAAGCAAAAGTTCATTACATGTTCCTCTTTTCTGCCAAATTTTGACCTATTTTCTTTGTTTGGCTCAGTGGGCCACAAATTCTAACTAAATTATCATATATGAGTCTCAAGCAATTGTTGTTCAGGTTGTCTATAATTCTATTTTACCATGAACACTTGGAAACATGTCCACTATTGAAGACAAGGACACTTATGCTATTAAATTCCAAAACCAACCTTCAAAACGAAGACATGGACAAAGTTCATTGCTCAGATGAAGACATCGCCAAGTTAAATTTCAATTCAAAGACATGGACAACTAACTTATTCAAAGACATGGACAAACTTTAATATATAATCAATTACATGGACAAATAACATTACGAAGACAAATCACATTATGTATTCCTCTATTATGCCAAATTTCGACCTCTTTTCTTTGTTTGGCTTTATGGGCCCCGAATTCTAACTTAGTTATCATATATGACTCTCACACAATTTTGGTGCAGATAGACTATATTTCTATTTGACTATGAAGACTTGGACACATTTCCACGGTTAAAGACAAGGACAGTTATGCTACTTAATTCATGGACAAATTTCAATGTCCACATGAAGTCATCGACATGTTCAAATTCAATTCAAAGACATCCACACCTATCTTATTAAAAGACATGGACATAATTTAATGTATAATAAAAAACAGGGACAAACCACCTTACAAAGACAAATCACCTTACGTTTTCCTCTACTCATCCAAATTTTGTCCTCTTTACGTAGTTTTGCTTTGTTGCCCAAGAATTTTAACTCAATAATCACATATGAGGCTCACACAACTGTGGTTAAGATCGTCTCAAATTTTATTTCACTATGAAAACTTTGACCCATGTCCACGGTTGAAGACAAGGACACTTATCCAATTAGAATTCAAAACAAACTATAAATATGAAGACATGTACGAAGTTCAATGTCCACAGTTGGCCATCGACTAATCTATTATTTACTTATGGGCACGGTCATGGACAAACAAGATTAAACCGTCATAGGCCATAATATCTTCTCAACATACATTCAGTCACCAATGTCATGCAGTTAAGTACTTAGCAGTCACAAAAATACAAGTTAACAAAAACAAAATGATAACCAGTTCACAATTAAACAGATAGTACTAAAAATATCTTTAAGATAAAAGATATCCACCAAATAAAATGACTAAAGTTCTTAACAATAACCTAAATAGAAATGTCACAAAATTCTAGAGAGTTCATGAGAGCAGAAGAGTGAGTTATGATATAACAAGAAACCAGAGTGATTTAACGTCCTTCTTTTTCTTGGGATCCGCCAGAACTGTCGCATCAGTCTCCAATGTCCGATTTTTTGTTACACTAGAAGAACCCACATCCGATTCTTGGTGTTGAGTTGCTAGAGGTGTTTGTTGAGATGAAGTCTCACTCCCCAAGCTTACATCCACATGACTTTCTAGGTAATCTGAAGGTTGGATTATGTACTTGTAGAGACATGTGGTGTGAGAGAGTTTTTGACATTTGAGACAGAAATTAGGTATTCCCTCATAATACAACTCTGCTTGAAATATAGCATCGTTTTCAAGCTCCACAACTTTAAAGAATTTCAACTTGTTCTCGTGCCTCATTCTGACTTTTACTCTGATTGACCTGTTCTCCGTAACTGCCTCTTCCTTCAGATCGATTTCTAGCACCGTTCCAAGCGAGCCAGCAATGATGGTAATCGCTTCCCTACAAGCAAACTTCATCGGGATATTAGTTATTTTTACCCAAACGTTGATGGTTTTTGAAATTCTGGAAGCGTGTGATCCTCCCATTAAAAAATTGGGCACAAAACCCAATTTAACTATGAAGACATATTCAATGGTACATTTCAATTTGATGACATTGGTCTATATAAAGACATTGAAAATGTTCTATATGAGGAAATGAATAATGTTTAATATTGTACTCCTCAATGTAATGATCAATTTTAAGTAATGGTCAAACTTCCTATATTAATGTCAACGGCATGGACAAATTACCATGTAAATTCAAAAACATGTTCATCTATTGTTCTATTCTCGTGTATTCTAAAGACAAAGACAACGAGTACAATTTTATTGTACTAGACATGTAGATGGGTTGTAGTTTAATTGTCAATTCTATGTTCAATATGAACAAACAGAATAAGTTCAATATGAACAAACAGAACAAGTTCAATATGAACCCATGGACAAATTTCAGTACTGCAGTCCTAAATCTAATATTTAATTTGAATACATCGCCAAAGTTCGTAACTTAATATCAAAGACATGATCACAGTACTATGTCAATTTTAAAACATGGACATCTATTGTGGTTTTATTGTCATATCTAACAACATTTCAGATAATTATGTTTCATAGATAGGGAATTTTTGATGAGTACCTCAAATGAAGAGATCATTATCATATCTAACGACATTTCAAAGGAATGTGATAATAACTAAGTCTTCCGAGTTTTTTCAATTGACATGAAGTATATTGAATAATTACGATGGACATGGACATTAGTATAAATTTTACTTAAAAAATGTGGACATATGTATATCTCAATGGAACGACTTATAAAATTCAACCACTTATATATTTAAATAGAGACATGGTAATATTCATAAAACAATACATGACTTCAACTTCACCAAAAAAAAATACATGAACTACATAACCTAATATGCATCCAGAAGACATGGACTACGCATCACTAATTTCAAATACACACAAACATACTTAATTTTCATTTTCAAAACATGCATAGGAACATAATCACCCAGAACCAAAGGAAACATTTTGGACACTGGTTGTCAATATCACATTCCTCTCCCAATGAATCCCCTAGGACACTGGACACTGGTTGTCAATATTCTACATTCTCTTACCTTTCAATTACAACTTAGTTTTTGTTTTCTGTTAGTTGACGCTGTCCTCAAAAGTTGGTTTGGAAGTGACTACTTCTGACGCGTAGTGCTATCAATAGTTCTCTTTGCAGGCAAATAGGTTTTGTAGGATTCAGTCTATTCCCCAATGCATCATATCGCATTAAATTGTGCTCCGCCCCTAGATTTTGTAGCCATCTCTTTGATGTGGATTATGTTCATGTCTCTACATATCAAATCTGTCTAGTTGAGTACTATTACACTATCATATTTGTCCATGCTCACCCGCTGGTTACACTAAATAATTTTCCATGTATGTATTTGTCCACTACATTTTATATTGTGTTTATACCTTTTTCTAACAAATTACATTTTTTCTTTATCCATGGATGAAAATGTCCTCTTCATTTTATTGCTTGTATTGTGTTTTTTCTACTAAAATATTTTGGTCTATCGAGCGATGTGTGGTGATTAGAGACAATAGATAGTACTGACACACAAGTAAAAGTAATCAAGTACTACTTCAAGTGGGAAAGACATGTGGAATGTACTGGGTGGGCAAACGCTTAACTTGCACATTTTGTATAAATATATAAACTTTAAGTCCATCATCTCATAACATACAAAAACACAGAAATAACACCCAGCAAAATATGATATTTGTGCTAAACATATGATACGTTATTCTGGTGTCCATTATTCAGTCGTCCATGCCCCATCCCTGCAAACATATTACTGCAACTGCAACTGCACAAAAACAAAAGAAGGAGACAATCATTGTTTCCATAACCTTTGTCCCTGTCCGTAGACTCATAATTTCCTTCTTTGATCCATGGACTTCCGATTTTCAAACTGTTGATTTCGNAACTGTTGATTTCTGATTTAAGATTTCCCAATTCTGATTCAAGTTCTTCCATCTTTGGCAACACATCTTCTACCTCTTCAAGCAATGATTTTTCGACCCACTTGAAGAGTTGGTCTTGTTTGTGGAACTAAATATAGGGTTTCTGAAAATGCTTTAATGAAAATGCAATCTGACAAGCACCAAAGGTTACCTGCTTCAATGAAAGGCATTTGAAGAATGATCGTCCTGGATTCTCTGGCATCGTTGACATCAATTTACAAACTCCCTACCCACAGCTACAATACTTTTGAACTCCTCTGCTCCTGCAGGAACTTGAACCAGCACTTGCGCGTCGGGAACTCATATCCTGCAGAACACAGCTAGGTAAAGGGAACCCAAGTTTTTTGGAGATGTTGTATTCGTTACTAGATATTCATACACCCTTATAATAAAATTGTGGGTCCTTTTTGTCGCTTAACATTTTAAAAATTTGTAGTTGACTTTTGTGCCAAGGGCTTTCTATTTTTTGCGTGCCTATTGGGTCTTGATCTAATAATCTTTTAAACATTTTCGAACCACCAACTCGTATTTCTCTCCAACTATTTATCAGAAATACATTCTACGTCTAAGCTGTTATTTCCTTCCTTTATTAACCTTCCACATGTCTTACAATCTTCACGATGAACTTAATTTTGGTTATTGCTGGCGATTGGGAGTACACTGACTCAGGTACTTGGCACTTTAAGGTCATAAAGGAGCAGTTTGCAAGATGTGTAAGTCTAGAAGGCATAGACAATTTTGATTTTTTGAACTACGCATATCTCAAGAGTTCTTGCTTAACTGCGAACAGTATACACTCTCCCTTGCGTACTAGTCACCGCCTGAATCCACAGCTTTTACTCAGGCAAAGATGCTACCGGTCAAAATCTCCAACGGTACAAGTTTTGATAAATTCAAGAATGTTATATCAGAAACTCATGGCCGTCTTAACCTCTATGTGTTGATGCACAAAAAATCAACATCCTCAACCAATATGGTTACGGTCAATAGGGACGACAATTGTCTAGTCTCTTCTGAAGATGATCCCTGTTCTAGAAGTTAGCCCGTGTTGAAGCGTTGTACACGAAAAGGCAAGGGAAACAGGTCATGGACACAGGCAAGGAAGTAACGATATTTCGCCACGACTCTCTCATCTCCGACAAGCGTACCAGGCTGGCAAATCAATTTGACTCCTTGGATGAAGAGGATGACACCAGAAGTGATGTGTCAGGTAACTCGTACGAATTAGACTACTGGTACAAATTTACTAAACAAAGAATACCCTCCTGATTGGGATTTCCCTTTCAAAATTTAGAAGGACGGCTACAGCTTGGACCAAACGAAATTCAGCCAAAGACAACCATTACACCTCCTTCCTTTAGTCTTATGATTGACGACAAGCAAACTTCGGATGATGAAGACGAGGACAAACACATCGATTATGTAGGATATGTAGACAAGGACAATGGAAATACACCAGAAGAATTCCTCCATCCCTTGAAAATGCTTTTCTACAAGAGGAGGAACCTTGCCTCTTATTTGATGCACCTCTGGTGCTATACAACATGAGGTCAGGGACCGGTGAGAATGCTAATATGGATCTACATCAACGTCATATGCTATTTATGTTGGCAGAGTTTTCTACAACAAAAAGGAATTTAAGCATGACAAAGGCTGTAAATGGAGGATTTATGCTCGCGTCAGTTCAGACCGCAATAACTCTTTTGTTGAAGTGGCTAAGGTCAAGCTGAAACATAGTTGTGATGTGAAGGCAAGATCAAAGTTCAAGAAAAACGTTACGCCAAAATCCAAACAGAGTTCTTAAGCAGTATGTTTGAGAATGGCAAGACTGGTCCCAGAGCATGTGAAATCCCAGAGTTAATACTCTCTGAAATGAACATCATAATATCTTATCCAAAAGCTTGGAATGCCAAAGAATTAGCACTTCATCGGGCACGAGGGTCACATGAAGACAGATTTTTGACAACTTACCTTCACTACTAAAACAATCAAATCCAGGTACCATATACAAGTTGGAGATGTTAGATAATACGAATGGAGATGTCTTGTTCAAGAATCAATTCTTTGGTTTTGGCCCCTCCATTAGGGGTTTTTCCTTCTTAAGGAAGGTTATTGTTATCGATGGAACACAAATGAAGGATAAATTTCATGGGTGTTTGATGACTGCTAGTGGTCAAGATGAGAATATGCAAATTTTCCCTCTTGAATTTGCTGTTGTGGACGGGGAGAATGAAGCTGAATGGACATGGTTCTTGACAGAGTTGCAAGTGTTTGTCCATGACGGGAAGGGAATTGTTTTCATCACTGACAGACATCCAGCCATTTACTCTTCCCTGCGCCAAGTCTACCCATATGCTTTACACAGAACATGTGCTGTTCACCAGTTCAAGAATGTCAATCATAAATTCAAGAACCCCGGCCTCGCTGCAAAATTTTCTAAGTCCGCTAGATCTTTCAGCATGGATGACTTTAGGCATTGGATGGATGAAATTGAACGATAGATACCAAGTTGCATTCAATACCTCAAGGAGATTGGCTTTTCTCATTGGTCATTTCCCCGGGGAACATTACACTATGATGAGCAGTAACATTGTTGAGTCCCTTAATGCTGCTATTAGGAATGCTGTTTCATTTCCAATAGTTTCAATGGTTGAATTTATAAGGGGAATGATAATGTGTTGGTTTTCACATAGACAGGACATAGCTTTGAAAACAAGTACAATTTGCACAGCAGAGATAGAAGATATTTTATTTGACACATTGAGGTCCGCAACCAGATGTGCCGTTTTGACATCATCATTGTTTATTTACCAATTTAACGATGGTAAGGGATGTGTTTTCACAGTTGATTTGGAACACCACACATGTACCTGCAGAGTTTTTGATGTAATACATCTTCATTGCTGCCATGTTTTAGCTGTAGTTGGTGTAACCAATAGGAATGTCTACACCTTGGTTTTAGACTGTTACTATGCTGAAACATAGTGCAGTATGTACAAAGGTGTATTTGTCCCGGTCTTTAATGAGAGGGAATTCGTCATTTCAGAGTCAATTACTATAGTGGAGACCAAACCTCCTAAAACTAAAAGACCCTCTGGAATGCCAAAAAAATACGAATCCCTTCAATTGGGGAGTACTCGGTGAGTTTGAATACTACGAGTAAATACAAAACCAAAATGTGTGACCCCATGCCTCCTAACACAACGTCTGTTGCAGGGTACTACACAAAGATGCACACACTACAAAGGTACTGGGCACAAAAGAACTACTTGCAAAAATCTAATATAATTGCATGGTTCATCCGAACTTTTTCTCTTTCCAGGAAATCTTCCTAGTGTAGGTCTTATCCTATAGAAATAACTTTGCCATTCTTTTTGTTGCAATGTACTTGTCACTACTCCGTCACCCAGTGTATTTTGTTGTATAGCCAAGTATTCAAGAATTATAGGCTATGTCGTTTCGTATTTATTTCAAAGTATTCTTTTTGTTCATTAGACTAGGACTAATTAAATTTTGAATTTTGTACATCATTTCTGAAATTTGAAGACAACGATAACGAATTTAATTTTAATTTACACATGTACATAACACCCATTTGTCCCTAGTTGGTTTAATTGACTTCTAGTACATATCATTGACAATAGAAAAACGACTTTGTTTAAGTCATTAAAAAATCCGTGGACAAGCGCAATGCCAATGTCAATAAAAAGAGTTGTAAATAACGCCTATGACAACACCAGGGTCCATTACTTAGAATAAAGTCTGATATACTAAATACACTTCTCTTGCCCATACCATGTTCCTTCGAGTCACTTAACAGAATGACAACTTTTCTTGCCAAAATGAAATCTCAATTCTACTCACCAAGAAGATCATTCCAATATGACACAAATCTCGTCACACAACTCTCAAAGATTCGACGTACTCTTCAAAGGCCTTTATAGCGTAATCGAGTCTTAAAGTGTCTACGATGTCATTTGTTATCCCTCCACCTTCATTTCCCTGTGAGTGTAGCACAATGAATTTCACAGCAAGCGTCCCACAGTCTCCCGCCCTCTCGTTCTGTGAACATTCTTCATTCCTAACCACATCAAAATGTGTAGGGAAACTTACATTACGAATGTTTTCCGGGCAAATATCTCCAATGGCCACCGTTAATCCTTCAACAATAGGCTTCATGTACTTTAGCATCTTCTTCAATGAGTGTAGGTCGATGAAAGGGTCCATTACCTCTATCACACCATCCTTGAGGCGTATAACCAAACGGATCCAACATGTTTTGTTCCAATATATTGGAACATAAACTGTGTCCACGCCAACAAAGCACTCAAGCCTATTCCGCCTACTTGGCACATTGCCCCGTAGATAGTTACGCACCGTCTTGTTCCAACTAC
The DNA here is from genome assembly GCA_900406435.1 of Lepidium aucheri. NCBI lineage: Eukaryota > Viridiplantae > Streptophyta > Magnoliopsida > Brassicales > Brassicaceae > Lepidium > Lepidium aucheri. The sequence continues at coordinate 2,216 of OVBA01003298.1, read as the reverse complement.
CGATCCCTTTACTTATTATCTCCTTTATACGATCCCAATCTTGGGCCAGCATAACTGTGAACCAAGAATCCAATATAGCTACTCTTTGTGATGCAAACTCAGTGCTATTTTGTCGCCAAACCATAGATAAGATTGTTTCTATGTGCTGCATGTACAAAAATTCAATGTATCATTTTTATAAACCACAACAGCCCATAATTTGTAAAATCATATATTGACAATCATTCACACAAGTTTTCTTAGAATCGTATCCAGCCATTTCTGAGGTGTATACAACTCTGTGAAAAACATTTTTTTCACCTCATGCCCTTCAATCATAAATCGCCTACACGAAGACAAAGATCAGTTTTTATTCATGTATTATTTCTCTCTACTCTATGATTAACCTACTTATGCTCTGATAGTTGGTTGGCAAATCGTTTCTTCAAGGTTCCCCGAATCAGCGCTTCATTCTTTTGATTATCCTCCTTTCTTCCCTTCCCACCTTTACATTCTTTCCTCGCAGAATAACCTTATCTTAGAGGAGCTACCTTGTTACGTTTTGAGGTAGTACATCAATACCCACTTCTCCGACAATTCCCTTAAGCTTCCTCACCCTCATTTCTCTGTCAGTTACCTGTACACACCACCTCACTAATTAAATTCCTCCCTGTTAAACAATTCCACAGCCCAACATAAAGATACAACAACCACAATTATAACAGCCTCCTGATTACTACACTTTCTAACCTTCTTCTTGTCAGTTCTAACTTCATTGTCCGTGTCCTCATCACTATCATTTTTCTTTTCACTTTCCTTGTCGTTGCCTTTTTACATTTCACCTGTGTCCATGTCCTCTCGAGGGTCCTTCTCCTCAACATTGTAATTTTCTTCTTCTTTGTCATTTTTTTCTGTGGTATGCTCTTCCACGTCCACCGCCTTCTGTTAATCGTCCACGATCAATCCACATTTTCTTTATCATTACACTTCAAATTCTAGCACATCAAAGAACCCATAATCTCTATACTGACCTTAGTTTTCTCTGCCTCAATCGTATTGTTCATGTCCCCAACATCACCTCCATCGAACTCATCTGCAGCCTTTGTCTACTTCTTTTTTTCTTCATCTACCCGCACAAACTCCTGACTCACCTTTTCCCTATCCGTCTCATCTCCACCTCTTCCTCCTGGTATGCATCATCACCATCTTGTGTACAAAAATAATACTAGCCAACTATGTGTCACCTACCATTGTATAAAAAAAGTTCACCTTTCGCCCGCTTTCAATCTTTTCATCCTCCATTGCTTTCTTATTACTCTTGCCCGCCTTTCCCTTTGAATCTCTCTAAGTACGTCTGCCACACCCTTATATCTCTGCCATCCAGGGCCTGGATAAGATTTTCTCTGCAATTCAATTTCATTTGATGATACAGAAATAGTACTATCCACTTCTACCTGTTTCCCTTGTTCTTTATCATCTCTTGAAGAAGAACCTTCGCGCTTACCTTCCTTTTATATAACTCATTCTTCTTCAAGAATGGAGTAAACATAACCCCGATCATGCTCCACAAAATTTTCTTCCCTTCAACAAAAATTCTCCTCACTGTTTCTTCATCCATTTTTCCTAGATGCCCTTCATCTTCATCCTCAGTTTTAGAACTACCTCCACCCTCTCTGTTGATAAGTGTGATTTTTAATGGTTTTGGAGTACTATTTTAGGTTGTTGTTGTATCCGTTGAGCTAGTTTCCCTTGCATTTAGGTCCATTTAGGTTAGTTTTGCACTTTTTGCATTTGCATTTGGAGTTTTGGAGTTTTCCTAGGTAATAGAGCAAAAAGGAGCATAAAATGGAGCTAAAATCTTGGAACAAGCTGCTAAGGAGAAGAAGTCACTCTACCCTCGAATCACTGCCTCACGGTTCGCTGGCGAGGATCACTCGGTTCGCTAACAGAAGGAAGGCTCAGTCGCCCTCCTCAATTTATCCATCGCGAGGGAAGCTAAACCTGAACCACTTGGACAACTTACTCGGCATTAACCCGCGAGGACAACATCAAGACCACTCCTCGCCACCCAAGCTCGTCGAGGACAAGCGAGGAGAAGATTTCTGGTTAAATACTTAAAACGGTTTAGCCATTAGGGTTACGCTAATAAACTCTATAAATACCCTTTGTTGGTCATTTTATCAACGATCTGATGTTTAGCAAATAGAAAACTCTCTCTAATTTCATTGTAGCTTTAT